>PVJN01021879.1:0-34094 GCA_004026805.1 Lasiurus borealis
CTCAACTCAAATAAGGGACAGGGCCCACCAACCAACCACCCCTGGTCCCTTCCCCAGACCACTGGCCCTCAAACATCCCCCCACCCCATTCAGGGGTAGGGCCAGCTGGCCCACAACAGCCCCGCTCCATGCCAGGCCTCACCCCCAATCAGCCCCACCACCCCAATAGGCCTGCAGAACCTCCCCCCCAGCCAGCTCCACTCCTGGCCACCCATCCATACCTATCAGAGGTGGGGGTGGCTGCTAAACATCCCACAGCCCCTGACCCTAACTGAACTCCCCCACCCCATTGGGGGTGGGCCCCACCAGCCAATCACCTGTGGTTTCTCCCCATAGTCAGCCGAGCCATGATTGGCCCCTGATTAAGACCGGACAGCCAATAAACCTCCCACCATTTCCTTCTCCTGACAACCCAGGCCCTGATACACCCTGATTGGGCTGGACCCCAACCATGTATGAATTCATGCACTGGCCCTCTAGTGTATATATAAATGACACTGTAGTGTATATATATTACAAAGTTTTAAGCACAAATATATAAGCATTAGTTTCCTTCTCAAATTATCAATGTTTCATGAGTATATTTTGCAGGGTACAAATTTTGCTACATTTTCAAAAAATACTTCTAATGAAACTTTATTCGTATTTGTTTATGTGTTCCTTCTGTACACTCAGAATATCATGTTCTAACATATATTGGGCCACTACCATACATTTACAGTCACTTTATATTGTTCTTTTTATATTTATTCCCCAGAGTACACATCCCTATATTTCCTCCTCAGGTGCACCATCTTGTTTCTCACTGGAATATAAAACAAGTAAGTATAAAAATGAAATGTAGATTGTTCAAGGTGCAACTACCTAAAAAGGTCACAGCCATAACTGTCCTGATTTTTTTCTTTATGTAAATATCTTAAGAGTGCTGATAACAGCATCTGAACTTCAGATTTTTAAATATATTTTATTGATTTTTCACAGAGAGGAAGGGAGAGGGAAAATCAGAAACATCAATGAGAGAGAGACATTGATCAGCCGCCTCCTGCACACCCCCTTACTGGAGATGTGCCCGCAAGCAAGGTACATGCCCCTGACCCGAATTGAACCCGGGACCTTTCAGTCTGCAGGCTGAGGCTCTATCCACTGAGCCAAACCGGTCTCGGCTGAACTTCAGATTTTATTGCATTATACAAACAGACTTTGCATCTTCTTTTTATAATCATTTGCATTAGTCAGTATTTGCTAACTAATATAGCAAGCAACTGCCAATCTCAATGGCTTAGCATAATAAATACATTTTTTCCTATTGACATCACATTGTGTGTCTGGAAGTTTTCTTGAAATTGGAGACTCAGGGTTCTTGGCTGCTTCTATCATATAATGTTGTCATCTTCATGTTGTGACTTTCAAGGTCTCTGTGGATGGGATAATAGAATATCAAATATCAAGCAATTTTTTCATTGGTTGGTCTGGGATGTGATATACACTATTTTAGCTAACATAACTTGGGCCACAACTCCTTCACATGACCCTAAAAGAACTACAAGGGAGCTGGTAAATGTAATCATGTGTATCAGGAGAAAAACCATGGAATTGGTGAAAACACAGCACTCTTTCTGTATACAAAGTTATTGTGTGCTCAATTAAGTTTTAGACTACATAATTCTTAATGATCGCTGCACCACCAGTGTCACATGAAATATTTTAAATGAGTAAATACCAGCTACAAGTAAAACAAAATACATAGGTAATCATTGAGTAACCAAGGAGAACACATATTTTTGTGCCTAATGTTCTGTAATAATAAAAGCATAATATGCTAATTAGGCTGGAGAGCTGAACAACCTTCCAGACAGCCTCCTGGATGAAACTGCAGCTGCAAGGGCTGAGCCTCTTACATGAATTTCATGCATCGGACCTCTAGTACAATTATATAAACAATAGATTTAACAAAATGCCATCTCAAAAACAATTGACATAATATACCTACATAAACTTGATGAGGGATAATCTTATGATACTATAATCAAAGGCAAGTGTTTAATGGTCCTAAATAGTATTATTGAGATATATTACTTTTTAATATAAAGAAATAATATTAAGTAAGTTTTTTCCCTTAACAAAAGCCAATGGAGATGTAACCCTTGACTGGTTCTATGAGACCTTAATGAAAACTAGCACAAAGAATGCCAATACATACAAATATAAAATAGTATTCCATGAGTAGCAGGTGGCAGATATTTTGAAAAGTGCAGCTTTTCTTAAATATCATGATTCCAAAGATCAGTAAAAATAGATGTATTAGAAGTTACAGCCATGGAAATGGAGTCAATGAAGTGCATAGGAAAAGGAACTGAGAGTTGGAAGTTTGGACCTTGTTAGGACCAAAATTATTTTAAAAAATCTCTTTTGTTAAATTTTTACAAAATTAACATTAGAACCACATTATAAGTGAACAAAATGGTCAGAATATTTGGTAACTCCCATAAACCTACTTTTTAGTAATTCATTGAGGATGAATTATAAAAATATTGTGGGAGTATTCCCAAGACAAATGAATATATTCATAGTACACATTCAGAAGTGACTTTACTGAACCCAAATAGGACATCTTGATAAAGAGAGTTTAGCTTCTTCTGAAGAAAGTGTCTAAGTATAAATGCTATAAAATTAATGCCACTTTGTAACCAGTCAAAATATAATCTAGAGATAAAGCTCTTTATAGAAAATAAAAGGGTCTCTTCTCTGGATTAACAACTACATAGGATTTTAAAAAATGATTTGCTAAAACAAAATAAATAAATAAATAATAAATAAATAAATAATCTAAATATTTACCTCAAAATAAAGAGAATCAACTAGATATCAGCATATTTAATCCCTTCATATGAGTTTCACTAGGGTGAGTTTCAGGCAGGTCACTGGGTTTGTATCATATATCGTACAAGATTTCTAAAACTCCTTCAAATGTTTAAAATTAGCAGGATATTGTTTTCATTATTGGTTTAATACTGTTGGCTTTTATTCTAAAATAAACCTTGAATTCACATTAATTATTTTTATGTCTCTGACCAAAGAGAACAATTTAGATACTTCTTTCGGGGAAATAAAAGAAAGCTTGATTGCTTTGATTCCAATGTATTTATGTTGGTATTGTATACAACAATGCACAAGCCAGATTTAAAAGCACATTGAGCCTCATCAGCATGGCTCAGTTAAGCAACATACTATGAACCAGCAAGTCACAGTTCAATTCCCACTTGGGACATGTGATTGGGCTTTGGGCTCAATTCCCAGTGGTGGATATGCAGAAGGCAGCTGATCCATGGTTCTCTCTACTCATTTATGTTTCTCTCTCTCTCTCCCTCTCCTTTCATCTCTGAAACCTATAAAAATATATTTTTAAAAAGTAATAGCACATTGAGCTAGAATTGTTTTCTGTGAATTTTTAGAACAAATATTTTCAGTATGCAGAATTAATCAGCAACAAAATTATTTCTCCATCTTCAACTTGTTTTTTAGATAAAATTTTCTTTACAAATGCTTAAGTCACCATTCCCAACTAAATCTACATGACTATTTGGATTCCAGAAAGAAAATAAGTGATATTTAGTCTCTTCAAAATGGACTAACAAAAGTACATACATATTAGATGATAGGTAGGTAAATACTAATATATAGATTAGATAGATAAATAGATAGATACACAGATAGATAGATCGATAGAAAAAACAGAAGTTTATTGAATGAAAAAATAATACTTTTGAAATAGATTTTGATGAACTGTAAAATAAAAATGAAGGGTGGTCCTGGAAATTCCAAGACCACAGTGAGTAATTATGCAATAGTATAGAAAGTATGCTCTGACCAGCTGTTAGACCAAGCCTCCTAGATGCATTATATGATTAAATATAATTAATATACAAAGTGAAGTGTTACACATCTATGAGCCAATATTTTAAATAACTCAATCCTATATTAGAACAATCGTAGACATATATTTCTGCTTCTCTTCTAAGAGCAGCTGGTTTTACTTTTTTATAATATATTATTTTAACTGGCTGTTTAAGAGTAATAGGCCACAAAGCCTGGCATGAAGAAAGCACAGCTGGTACTTCTCCTGCTGACAGATAGCAGTAGGTGCTATGGAGAAGCATTGATAACTTTATCATGCCCAGATTGTAGTAGTCGTACAAAAATAAATCTTAAGAAATTTAACAAGATCAAAATCATATCAATAATCACTTCTGATCACAATGGTGTATAAGTACAAATCAACATCGGGAGGAAAACTAGAATATTCAGATACATGAAAATTAAACACACTCCTGAACAATGAATGGGTCAAAGAAAAAATTAAGAGGGAAATTTTTTAAAATGTCATGAAACAAGAGAAAATGGGATCATTACATATCAAAAGTTATGATATAACAAGCCAAATTCACCAACATATTAAAATGATCTTATACAATGGTCAAGTGAGACTCATCCCTAGGATGCAATGATGGTTTAAGATATGCAAAACCAAAGCACAATAATATATCATTTCATACCTGTTAGAATAGCCATTATCAAAAGGACAAAAACAAACAAAATCTAGAAAGTGTTGGTAAGGATGTGGAGAAAAGACAACACTTATGCAATGTTGATAGAAATGTATACTGGTATTGATACTATGAAAAACAGCGGGGAAGTTCCTCAAGAAATTAAAACATTTCTAAATTAAAACATGTTTTCTTCTCAGACACCATTTTCCTCTTTTCATATTTCAATTAATGATGATGCATTATTCCCTTCACTGCAACACGGTCTTGAAACATACACATGCTCACAGTCCTCTCTTTCTCACTCTTATAAAGTTCTCTTCAATGTATTTATTATTTTTAAATAAATCTTTATTGTTGAAAATATTACATATGTCCCCTTATTTTCCCTATTGATCCCTGCCTGTCCCCCAAACCCTCCACCCTAGGCCTTTAGCACCCTAGTACTTGTGTCCATGGATTATGCATATATGCATACAAGGTCTTTGGCTGATTACCTCCCCCATCTTCCCTTTGAGATTCCACACTCTGTTCCATGCTTCTATGACTCTGGATCTACTCCGTTCATTAGTTTATTTTATTACTTAGATTCTACATCTGAGAGCAATCATGTCATACTTAGTCTTTCTCTGACTGATATATTTCACTTAGCACGATACTCTCTAGATCCCTCCAAGCTGTCTCAAAGGATAAGAGGTTCTTCTTTTTTTACTGCTGCATAGTATTCTATGGTATAAATATACCACACCTTTTTTATCCACTCGTCTATTTACAATAGCTAAAATCTGTCTCCAGATTTTAGCTATTGTAAATTGTACTGCCATGAACATAGGGGTGCATACATTCTTTCTGATTGATGCTTTGGTTTTCTTAAGAAATATTCCTAGAAGTGGGATCACTGGGTCAAATGGCAGTTTTACCTTTAATTTTTTGAGGAAACTCCATACTGTTTTCCATAATGGTTGCACCAATCTGTATTCCTATCATTAGTATACTAAGGTTCTTTTTTTCTCCACATCCTTGCCAGCACTTGTCATTTTTTTTGATTTGTTGATGGTAGCCATTCTGACACATGTGAGATGGTAACTCATTATCATTTTGATTTGCATCTCTCAGATATTCAGTGAATTTGAGCATTTCTTCATATGTCTCTTGGCCATCTGTATTATGGGAAAGTTGTTGTGCTTGACAGCCATTTTGTAGTAAGGTCCAGTCATGTTAGCACTAACCTCGGGCTAGGTTTCTATTACCCCAAACCCTATCTCTTTCCCGTAGCCAGGTGTTTCGCCTTATGGGCTAGGAATTTCCACTGCGATTTGGTTGCTTAGCCTCCCCCGTTACACAAGAACTGGAACCTCCTCATTCCCTGGAATCTCCTCATTCCTCCTTCTCCCTATAATTACCCCGAACTCCTCCTGAATAAACGATATTTGACCAGAACCTTGTCTTGTTTCCATTCCTTGTGTCTCTTGTCCCTTTCATCCCCACTCCTCCTCTAGGGTCCTCGTTGACTAACCTGTGGGTCAGGACACTGTATGTCTTCTTTGGAGAAGTATCTATTTAGGCCCTTTATCCATTTTTTAATTAGATAATATTTGACAAAGGAGGCAAGAGCATATAATGGACTCAAGAGAGTCTCTTCAATAAATGGTGCTGGTAAAACTGGACAGATACATGCAAAACAGGAAAGAAAAAGAAAAAGAAACTAGACCACCAACTTACACCATACATAAGAATAAACTCAAAATGGATAAAAGTCATAAAACCATAAAAATCCTAGAAGAGTCCATAGGCAGCAGAATTTTAGACATCTCTTGTAATATTATGTTTACAGATATATCTCCTAAGGCAAAGGAAACTAAGAAAAAAATAAACAAATGGAATTATATAAAAATAAAAAGCTTCTGCACAGCAGAAGAAACCATCAACAAAATGAAAAGAGAGACCACTGTATAGGTGAACATATTTTGCAATGATACATCTGATAAAGGGCTAATATTCAAAATATATAAGGAAATCATATAATTTATCAACATATTTATTTTTAATCTCTGATTTTCTAGTTTTCATTTCTGTGCATACTCCATTTCACTATAAGTTTTATATATCTTTAATTTATATTATGTCCTAATTTAATTCAATAATGTTTTCAGCTTGCTCTAATTTACATGATATAACACTATTCTATAAAATAAATGTATAAAGTTTTGTAACTCTTTATATTTGCTCATTACTAGTTGATCTGAGATGCTCCTCCCTCATTCTTTGCAGGTTGAAACTTTTCTTAACTTTAAAGGCCTGCCTCCAAGTCTATTGTTTCTTATTCCCTCGTTAGAATGTATCCACCCTCCCAGCAATAGCTCCCTTTTAACCTAGACTTTTCCATCACTTGGTTTGTTTGACAATAAATCCCCTATGTGTTTTTCACTATCGTTATGTCACTGATATTGAGACCTGTCTTGTTCATCCTATTCTTCTCATAACACTAATTACACTTATGGCTTACTGAAATTCTAAACTATGTTTATATTTCTCATCATCTTTCCTAATACTAAATAAATACTTCCTATTTATTATATGAAGTTGTCAAAATCATTATGTACTAGTTCAGAACTTTATATATAGGTACACATAAATCATTTTGAAATAGATCATCACATAATATAATACCAGACCCAAAATTTTGTATATTTATGTATGAAAATATAGCATGACAGGGACTATGATTTGAATTGTTCAATGAATTAAAAGATATTTTGAAATAATATCTAATCATCATCATTTGAATATCATTTCAAATTGCTACAAGTGAGTGGGCACTTACTAGATGTCAGAAATATGTTAAACATGAAATATATATATAATTTCATTTCATTTTCACAGTATCTATGGAATATTACTAGATGCAATGTTTTGTTCATTTTGTGAGTAAGTCTTAAAAGTATATTGGAGAAACTATGCTTTTACTTCATTCAGGAAAAGTGATCAAAGGATAACAATGTGGTATAATTTTAAATTTAACATTTTAAATTAATTTTGGAGTGACATCCGATATAATAAAAGGGTAATATGTAAACTGACCTTAGGGCAGAACTGACCACCAGGGGGCAGACACTCAATGCAAGAGCTTCCCCCTGGTGGTCAGTGCATTCCCAAAAGGGGAGCGCCACTTAGCCAGAATCCCTGAGCTGAGCTCATCACTGGCGAGAGCAATGGCGGTGGTGAGAGCCTTTCTTGCCTCCGTGGCAGTCAGACATCCCCTGAGGGCTCCTGGACTGCATGATTTTTGTGCACTAGACCTCTAGTTGGTTAATAAAATTATATAGGTGTTAAGTGTATCATTCTATGAAACATTATATTTTACAGATGAAATATATATAGTCACCCAATAAATATATGTTGTAGTAGGGATCCAAACATTTCTATCTCTTTCAAAATCTCAGGCTCTTTACCAGTGCATGCTATTGTCTTTCACTTTGTGTGTTACACTCTAAATGTGTTTTATTTTTTTTTCTGACACAAAATAAATTGAAATGTTCTCTGTGAGTCATTCATTCAAGTACTATCAGTTGCCCTTTTCCTGATAATAGCATCATTCAGAACTTTTAATAATGAATATAATTAAGCAATGATATCATTGCCCCCGTTTATGAGACAATAATCCAATTCCTAAATGGTTAACCTAGAAGGCCAAAGGCAGAGCAGTTTATCACAGTTGGAGAATCTGATTATTGCTGAGCAAAACAGAGAGCCTTGATGTTAATATTATATAATGCATGTCTGATGGTTAATAGCACTTTATTCAACATTTATAATGTTATATTGAGAAGATTAAAAACAGAAATATTCTGTTTTTATTGAATATGTCTGCAAAAGGCTCTCTGAATGATGAAGAATATTAATATTCTAAAAGAGAGCACTTGACTTGGAGTCAAGATAGCTCAAACCTTTCTTAGCTGATATGCTGCCTAAGTCACTGGGCACCACTGAAATTCACTTTCTATGTGTTAAAGTAACAGACTCTTTGTTCCAGTATCCAATAATTGAATATGCCAGAAAAAATCTTCGAAATCAAATGTAATGAGGGGAATAAAATGTATACATTTATTGTTCAGCCTTAGCTTTTACATTATATACATATGCACATGCAGTTGTTATATTGTACCATATTGCTGTATAGTACAGGTTAAGAACAATCATTTTCTACCGTGAACTCCTACACAATTTTAAAGAACACTTCCAAAATTAAAAAGGATCTGTCATGCAGAAGTTAATTGGCATGTCACAACTTAAAAAAGATGAGAGTAAAAGTATTCTCACATATTTTAATAGTGGTGTGTGGATTTATATTAAAATCAACTCCTCTTACATAAGTTACAAAAGCTTTCAGGAATATAGATACTTTATACAGATCATTAGCAAGAATGTCTGTATAAATGTACATATATGAAACCTGTTCTTAAACTAGAGTTCAATTTCAGATATGTATATCCTTAATCATTAAATAAATAACTTGTTTAAAACATATTCTAGAGGATTATTTACCTGGCTATAACAAGTAATATATTTTATTGGGAAGAAGAATTTTATAATATATGATATATTTGTCTTTTTGAATAATAATGGCATATGCCATAGAGAGCAAATATGGTTGCTGCCATTACATCACAAATTCTCTCTTGTTAAAATTTACTACAAAATATTTAGAGATTGTTTTGATATTCAATTTCAGTTTGAAAATTCATTTAAATAATTTTAGATGATATGCTTAATAATAAAAACCAACTGATTTCAGAATAATAATGCAATAAGTAAAAATGGTTTTGATTAATTTTATTGGTTAAGTGTCTATTTTGCAACTATAGATAAATATATAGAACCTTAACAATTTACCATTTTTGTCACATGTGTTGCAAAAAGTATTCACTCACTTATTAAAGAACGTTAAGGCAGACTTTTTTTGTGCTGTATAGGGGAGAAATTGAGCTCAACTCCAAATATAACAAGGAAAAGTGGGAATTTAGAGCCAAAGAGCAGATGGAGGTCAGTGATTGGAAAACTACTAAGAGAAAACATTGAGATTCCAGATAAATAGGCCTAAACTGATTCTTGCTGGGTGATAAAGACATCACTTGAGGCGATAGTAAAGTATGCGGAATCTGATTAGATATTGAGAGTGATTAGGTATTTTGTAATATTTGGCTAAACTGATTTTACAGCTTTCTTGCTAAAAGTTAAGGAATATTTCAAAAGTAGCTCAGAAAATAAAGTTTGGTTGGGGAGAGAATCTGTCTCATGGATTATGAAGAAAATGGCTTCTTTTTCTTCTTATTTTCAGCCAAGTATCACTATCAAATTGCTATACACCGCCCCTACCTAGTCTTTATGTATATCTTCTTGTTTATACATCAAACTTATTATACTGGCATGTAAATATTTTTATGGTGTACGTTAGGAGTGAGGAAAGTAAGCCATGTGGGTCACATTCAGCTATTGCATGTTTTTATAAAGTTTCATTGAAATGAATCCATGCCTATTTGGTTATGTTTTATCTACAGGTGCTTTCTTGCTATGGGAGTGTTCAGTAGTTGTGATAGAGACTGTATGTTCCTCAAAGCCTAACATACTACTATTTTGTGACTTATAAAAAAAGTTGGCTAACCTGTCTGTATGCTATTTCAGTTTAATTTTTTTTTTATCTTCTTCCTATGTCTTAAAATCCTGTCAAGTAAGTCAATATTTGGACTCTAAAATTATGCCATTTCCTTTTCCTCCCCTGCACTTTTTCAAATCCTCCTCAGAGGATATGTTTTAATTTATTATTTTAGAAAGAGAGGAAGGGAAAGAGAAAAATATTTATGTGAGAAACATTGATTGGTTGGCCCCTATAATCAGCAAGACTAGGGATTAAACCCATAACCTAGGTATGTGTCCTGTCCTGGAATGGAACCCACAACCTTTTAAAGGTGTTTGGGGCCCATGCTCTAGCCAACTGGTCTGCCAGAACTCCTTCTCGGCAATTTTGCATAGTCTTTACCTCAATGAACCTGTTCCCTTTGTCAATATCGGAAATCATACTAATTTCCAAGACTTAACTCGAATTCCACTCTAAGTCTTAACATCCCTCCATTGATATTGAGCTCTCCTTTTCCTAAACTGCCATACCATTTACTTTTGCAAATTATAGCACTTGCTATATTATGTTATATGTTAGTTATTTTTTCACATGTTTCATAAATCCATTAGCTCTTTGAGAGCTACTGCTAAGAATTAGTAATTCAATTATCCTCATCAAACCCTAACACATAAGAACTATTAGAGCTTACAGATACATTAAAGTTCATGTGTTTCACAAAAGGAGTTTAAGAAATGCAAGTAGGCCTAAACCGGTTTGGCTCAGTGGATAGAGTGTAGGCCTTCGGACTGAGAAGTCCCAGGTTGGATTCCGGTCAAGGGCATGTACCTTGGTTGTGGGCACATCCCCAGTTGCGGGTATGCAGGAGGTGGCTGATTGATGGATGTCTCTCATCCATGTTTCTGACTCTCTATCCCTCTCCCTTCCTCTCTGTAGAAAATCAATAAAATACATTTTTAAAAAATGCAAGTAGATTACCTGATGGATGAAACAATAGAAGAAAAGAGGTGGGAGAGAGGGGTGTAAGATATTGAAAGCACCTATTATTGTCTGACTTGAATTGAATCAAAAGATATTGTCTGCATCAGTGTAACTAAGAATTGGCAGTACCTTTCAACTGGCCAAAACATGATAAATATTATTTTAAATGTACCAGATATTTTATTGATTATGTGAAGTGTTATTGTGAAAACAGTGATACATTGCTATGAAAAATAATTTAGGAATACAACTATAACAACAAAATAAAAAAAAGGAAGTGCTTTACTCTGACAAAAAAAGGTTAGTGAACATTAAAATGAACTTCTTATCTCTTCTTCAAATGAGAGAGAGAAGAAAAAGAACACATAATATTTCTTCTAGAAGATGTCAGTTAACAATGTATGATTCATTCATCAAGGCTGCACTTGAACAACAGGGCAGAATTTATATTATATTCCATTAACTGGTGGTTTCCAATCAGAGAGACTAATTGAGAAAGTGGATTAAAATTAAATTTTAATCTACTTAATTTTTTTGAGAAGCTTTGGGTTTATAGAGAAAAAGGAGCAGAAAGAAATGAGTTCCTATACACCCCATCCTAGCCCTCATATCTCACACAATTCTACTAATTATTAACTTCTGACATTAGTATGGTAGATATACTATTACCATTAATGAACCAATATTGATACACTATGAACTAAATGTCATAGTCTACCTTATAATACACTGTTTATCTTGTATTCTATTTTATATTATATATAATGTCATGTACTACCATTATAATATATACAAATCATTTCAATGCATTAAAATTTTCCTGTGCTCTACCTATTCATCTCTCCTCCCTTTCCTCAAATTCCAAGAACCACGCTTTTGTTATCGTCTCTAAAATTTTGCCCTTTCCAGAATATCATAGAGTTGGAGTCAGACAATACATAGGTGTTAAGACTGTTTTCTTTCACTAGAGAAATATGCATTTAAGACTTCTGTACGTTTTTCATTCTTTGATAGCTCATTTCTTCTTATTGCTGTCTGAATTTACCATAGATTGTTTAGCCATAATTGTATCAATACATTTTTGCAAAAGATATAACGTCTTTGCTAGAATATTTTTTAAAATATCAAATATCTAGTTGTTCGAGAATCACTTGTTGAATGATTATATTTCTTGAATAAATTGCCTTTGTACCTTTATTAAAGATGAGTTGACTATGTTTGTGTAGATTTATCACTGGATTCTCTCATATGTTCCACTTATCAAGGGATCTATTATTTTATCAGTACCAGAATGTTAATAAGCCTCATAGTCAAATGGTGTTACTCCTCTGTTCTTTTTCAAAATTATGTTGCCAATTCTAAGTCCATTCCTTTTCTGCATCAATATTAGAGTCAGTATGTCAATAATCACAAAGTAACTTGCTAAAAGTTTGATTAAAATTTCATTGAATCTGCAGATCAACTTGGGAAGAATCGATATATTAACAATATTGAATCTCTGTTCACAAATATGAAATATCTCTATTAGTACTTAAATTTTTTTCATCAGAGTTATAGTTTTACTTATATATAAATACTATGCATGTTTTGTTAGACTTCTATACAAGTATATATTTTTGGGTGCTAATGTAAATCATGTCATATTTCTCATTTCAAATTCTATCGTTAATGCTAATATATGGGAAAACAATTGACTTTAGTATATTAACCTTTTACCTTATAATCTTACTACAATTATTTATTAGTTCCATGACTGTGTTATGTCTGACTCTGACATATTCTACAAAAACAATAATGTCACATATAAACAAATATAAACAAAGACAGTTTTCTTTCTTACTTTCTAATTTGAATATCTTTTATTTCCTTTGCTTTTTTTGCATTAGCAGTAATTCTAGCATAATGTTGAATAGGAGTGTTGAAAAAAAAACAACATCTTGTCTTATTCCTGATCTTAGGGGAGAAAGTCAGGCGCTTTTGATAGAATGAAAATTGTAAAGATCTTACTATTAAAGATGATTGAGACAGAACAACTTTGAGTTTGGGACTTAATGGATGGAGAAGTCATATTAGTGGAGGTCAGAAGCTGTAATTTACATTACAAAGACAATTGATGAATGTTAGTAAAGTTTGGGAGAGTAAATATCAAAGTACTAAGTAGAATTTTTAGCCAGTTTCTTACTGAGGTCAGAATGACAATAACCTCTCACCCTAAGTCCACCATCTGTTCAAGACTTTGGCTCTGAAACTGTCAAAACTGAGCTAAAACAACACAACAAAACTTAGCTCAAAACAAAAACAAGTGGTCAGTCTACCAGATCTCAAGAATTTCAAGAACTTATTTTAGCTCATTAATCACTCATTATTATAGGTAGGCAAGAATATAAATTTATTCCCTAATACATGATAGTCTGTGTAGCTATGTAGACAAATACATTACCAAAACAGCTTGTATGTAAGAAGTTCCCTTTTCTCTATATTGTTTCATGTTAACAAAAGAATTTAAAATCATCTGACTTGGTTGTGTTTTGCTTTTTTTTGCTTTATTTTTGTCAGACTTTGATGGAGAATCTGATCATTATATAATGACATTTAGAGGACATTTTTTTTCATGGATCAATGATCAGGTACTCCAAACTTCTACAGATACTATAAAAATATCCACTTCACTGGCTTAAAACAACATAAATTTATCACCCTATAGTTCTCTAGGTCAGGAGTCTGACACAGATTTCTCTAAGATAAAATCAAGGATAAGACTGCTTCTTATTGGGTGCTTTAGAACATTTGTTACGTTGTGTTTGAAACATTGGGGCCCCATTTTATGGAAGGTTGTCAGCTGATGGTCATTCCCAGTTTCTGTTGGCCATCTGCCTATTCTGGCTCATGGTTCCCTCCCTCCATTTTCAAAATCAATAATACTTGGTGCATCTTTCTCTTATGCATATCTCAGACCCACTCTACTGCCTTCCTGTTCCACATTTACCACTCATTTGATATATTTGAAACCCAGATATCCTGAAATAACCTCCACTTTTCAAGGTCCTAGATAATAATTATTGAAGTCCCTTTTCCATTTAAAACAACATATTTATAGATTCCAGAGATAAGTGCATAGACATCTTTGGGTGGGCCATTATTTTGCCTGCCACACTAGGTATTGGAGAATACAGAATAATTAAAGTTAAGAAGATACATTTAAGTGAAGATCAAGGAAAATCACCCACATTTCAGGATGAAAAAAAAATTGTGGCTAAAAAATTAAGTAATTCCACTTAATTGTAGGCCTTTGCTAAGTTTTATTCAATTTTAAAATTTAAGAACATGATTCCCTCAATATAGTCTCTCTTTCCAGTGTTTCTTTTTCCATGTGTGATGCAACTTTCTTAAAAATCTTGGAATATAAAATACTGTGTAGACTTTTTAGTGTTGAGAAATTCCTTTATTTCAAACCTTTAAAAAATAGTTTTTTGACTGAAATACTTGAAAGTCCTATATTATAGAATTTTAAAATATGAATACCTATAATTATGGTGACTATTACTAGACTAACAAAGAATTATGGTGAAATAGGTATGACTTCCAGGATATTCAAGTTTCAACTAAATTCAGATGTTATAGTTTACTTTAATTCCTATAATATTTTTTATCCTTGATTCATTTATAAGATTGATTGATAGGTTATTAATTGATTTGCTTCTTCTCCAAAACTGTTGTGCTGCTGGAAGAAAAGTTAGTCTCCTTTATGTTTTTCATTAACTTTATATAGTGCTTGGCTTATAGTTAGCACTCATTTTATTCTGCAAGTTGACTTTAGAGTAAAAAAAAAAGCTAATATTTTTCTTGGCTTAGGTTTTAATTATTTTCCACTGAAACAATTATATTAGCCCAGCTAAATACCTATTACTGTGTTTTATACAAAATAGGATAACCTTAAGGAGTCAGTTTCTCTTTCATATAAACAGATTTATTACTTTTTAGTGTAGAGTAGAAATGCTTTAGGATAAAAAGGAACCCATTTCATTGCAATCTTTTGAATGCCCACTATTTTGACAAACTAAAAAAAATCATAAATATGTGCAAAAATGTATGTAATAAAATCATCCTACATATTTAAGATGGCACTAAGCAAACTTTTATTTGTAAATTCAGATATTGTTACATCTAATAGCAAACAAAACCCAGTGTATATATTGAAGCTTTTACTGATAACACCTTCAAATCAATTTCAATAAAAATCCCATAGCAGAAAAGCAACATAAAGTTGTTTAGTAAATTACAGGTCTACCAGTTTAATATGAAGATATAATATTTCTTACACAAAAGAGAAGTGCCAATCTGCAGCTAAGTCTTATTCCATTAATCTTCTTTTCTAAAGAGGCCTCCTTTCCACAGGAGTATTCTTTGTACATTTGGACCTTCTTGGAAATTTTCTTGCTGTTATTTTTGGCACTGAGAATGTGGGTTATGCCACCATACTGGATTAAAGGTTTATTGCTGGGTGCGATGCTGTTCTACCTGAACTGATTAGGAAATTTTCAGTTGCACTTAAGCAACATGAGACTTAAACTAGTTTATAAAAAGAATTTATTCTGAGGTTAATGGCACATTACACAAAAGGATAACCCAAAGCTGGTCATTAGGAGGAAATGGGGCTAAGGACTGCATATCTCCAGATTCTAATGCTTTTGCTCATTTCTAATCCTATATATGCTGCTGGTTCCCTCCTCCTTTCTCCCCTTCATATCATATCTATATATCTAGATCTACATCTAAATATATACAGGGGTAGGCAAAAATATATTTATATTGTTCATATGGAAAAAGACATGCAGGTCATGATTATTACAATAGCTTTATTAGCTCTTTGTTTCACATACTCAGAACTATATACATACTTTTGCCTACCTTTGTATACATGTCATATACATATACACAGTCTCCCTCATTGGTTCTGTTTTTCTGGAGAACCCTAACTAGTAGACCATTTCTGGAAACTGAGACTACACACTATCCCTATATAATTAATGCATTTTTAGTTCATATTCCTGCTGTACTTTGCACAATTGACATTCACTGATACATGGAACATTATACTCTTAAAATAGCCAGTGGCCAGATGAACACTGAGCAAACATTGAAATGCATGTTAATTCCTAAACTTCTCTGATTCAATTTCAATAATACCAATTTAAAGAGGTTGATCATGATGATTACAATCACACTAACCTTTTCTGAGGGAATCCAATACATTTCCACATGCTACTGATAAAACAATTGTGAAAATTATTTATGTACCATCTATCAAATAAGATTGGCATCTTTGGGCTTATCCAAACAAGTCAAAATATAAGTTTACCCATGACAAGCAGCTTTAAACAAAAGCTCTGCCTAAATAAGAAAAAGAGAGTAGTTAGGTTCAGTGGATTCTCCTTGGAATTTGAACTAGAGATATGCCTATAGAATCATTCAGTTATTATTGGGCCACAGTAGAAGGAGATTCAAAGAAAAAACAGACTGGAAAGGAGTATTAAATCACATTAATTTAGTGCACTAAAATGAACCCCGACAACTCCTACTGTGACTAGAAGACCCTCACAGTACAAGCACCCAACCTCCCTTGGATTCCAATCTCTTCAATGCCACCAACTATATTCCAAACCCAACCCATCTCTAGCCATCTCTGAGTTCTTTAATTGTCTAATTTCTGTGAGTTCTTTAATTGCCTAATTTCTGTATTGACACATACTGCCTGATAATAACCCATTAATAGAGTCTTAATTGAGTAAATGACTCACGTATCCAAAAATGAATAAGTAATATACTCAAAAAACACAAATAAATAAACTAATTAAAAATGAGAAAAATGCCAAAACCAGTTTGGCTCAGTGGATAGAGCGTCAACCACTGAAAGGTCCCCAGTTCAATTCTGGTCAGGGGTATGTACCTTGGTTGCAGGCACATCCCCAGTTGTGGGTGTTCAGGAGGCAGCTGATTGATGTTTCTCTCTCATCAATGTTTCTAGTACTCTATCTCTCTCTCTTCCTCTCTGTAAAAAATCAATAAAATATTTTTTTAAAAAAATGAGAAAAACATTAGTGTTCATGTGCAATGAAATAGAATACAAAGAGAATACAACATTGCTAAAACAAAAGGTTTGTAACTGTTATTTGACTAGAAGCCTGGTGCACAAAATTCGTGCATGGGGGGGGGGTGTATCCCTCAGCCCAGTCTGCAGCCTCTCCAACCTAGGAACTTTTGAGGGATGCCCAACTGCCCATTGGGCCCAATCCTACCTAGATCAGGCCTAAACAGGCAGTCGGACATCCCTCTCACAATCCAGGACTTCTGGCTCCCGACTGCTTGCCTGCTTGCCTTTCTGATTGCCTCTAACCGCTTCTGCCTACCAGCCTGATCACCCCCTAACTACACCCTGCCAGCCTGATTGATGCCTAATGCTTCCCTACCAGATTGTTTGCCCCCAATTGGCCTCCCCTGTGAGCCTGGTCATCCCTAACTATCCTTCCCTGCAGGCCTGGTCCCAGCCAACTGCTCTACCCTGGGGGCCGGGGTTCCCCCCAACTGCCCTTCCCTGCAGGCCCAGTTACCTGCAACTGCCCTCCCTGGTAGGCCTGGACCCTCCCATCTGCCCTTCCCGATGGATGGTCTGATTGCTCACAACTGCCTTCCCTTGCAGGCCTGGTTCCTCCCAAGTGCCCTACTTTGCTGGCCTTTTTGTGGTGGCCATCTTGTGTCCACATGGGAGCAGGATCTTTGACCACATAGGGGCAGCCATCTTGTGTATTGGAGTGATGGTCAATCTTCATTATACTCTTTTAGTAGATAGAATAGAGGCCTGGTGCATGGGAGGGGCCAGCTGGTTTGCCCTGAAGGGTTTCCCAGATGAGTGTGCAGTTTACCCTGGGCATAGGTGGCCTGGGTGAGGGGCCTGTGGTGGTTTGCAGACTCCCAGCGTCCCAAGTTGAGGCCCTGGGATCTGAGACTTATGTATCTTCTAAAATTGAAACTTTGTAGCCTGGAGCAGAGCCAAGCCTCTTGCTTGCTCCATAGTGGCACCCACTTCTGTTGGGATTTATTTATCTTCTATAATTGAAACTTTGTAGCCTTTAACAGAGGCCAAGATAGGCCAGGGCTGCAGAAGCTTGGTTCCTCCATTGCCAGGGTGCAACCCTAGCCTCCTGCTCTCTCCAGTTCTATGGCTGTTGCCATTTTTGTTGGGATTTATTTATCTCCTATAATGCAACCTTGTAGCCTTGAGTGGAGGCCTGGGCCCACCAGGGTGTGTGGCAAGCTTGGTTTCCTCAATCACCAGGGAAACCCAAGCCGTCCTCCTGCTCTCTCTGTTGCTGCAGCCATCTTGATTGGGCTTAATTTGCATACTCGCTCCTGATTGTCTGGTGGGCATGGATGTAGTAGAGTAGGTGTGGCAGTGACAGTTAATTTGCATATCACTCTTTTAATCAATAGGATTGTCTTCCTATGTACTGATGTCTGCACTAAAATAGGGAGATACTGAACAAAGTTTATAGTATCACATAAGAGCCACATAATGTTTGGAACACTCTGCCATTATGTGATTAATCAAAAAGTGTCATCAGAAACTGGAGGCCTGGCATACAAGTACCATCCTGAGGCCTGGCCTGCAATCAGGGACATCTTTCCTGGCTGCTCATCGATCAGCTGCCTCCTGCACACTCCCTACTGGGGATTTGCCCACAATCAAGGTACATGCTCTTGACCGAAATTGAACCTGGGACCCTTCAGTTTACAAATAGCCTTAATCCTCTTTTTTTCCACCTCTGAAAGAACAACCTCCCCAAAGTTTGCATTTCAAAGACATGACAGACAGTTCCTACACAAGACCAGGTAGAACATTTAATTCTTACAGGCATATGGAAAGAATATAAATTTCTCAAAAAGAACTTTTGTTTCCTAAAGTCAGAAATTTTACAGTAACTACATGCCTTTTGAGATGAATATGGGAGGTCTTGGAATTGGTAAAACACAGCTTTTTGTGTTCTTGTAAATACTGTGTTTTTAAGATAGATTGTATAAGTAAGTAATCCTCACTTTGTAAGACAGTTGCTTTTAATTATTCAAAGAATGTGATTGTAACCTGAATTATATCAAATCACTGGCCCACCCATCCAAATACAGTATGTTTAATATGCTTCTTTATATCAGGGAGAAGAATATTTCACTAAGTAGAAATAAAAATATTCCTACGTTCTTAAGTTTCAGATTTTTGTCTTAATTCATTTTCTCAAGTCCCCCAACAGTTTATGCTGTGGACTTACCTTGATGCTTTTTAAGTTCTCTAACAGCTGCCACCCACTGTAGATTCCCAATATAATCAACCCCTACATCTTTCTAGGACACCATAACTCTCTACAATATGAACATATATAATAAAGTTTAACTGAATCGGAGAGCTGCACATGGGGAAGTGAAGCTCAAATCTGAGAGTGACTTACCCTTACTCATCGGTGATGACAAAAGGAACAGTAAATTCAAAGGCATTAGCAGGCATTACATCTGCTGCATCTGGTCCTGCAGGACATTAGCAGTCACGTTCAGATCCCATCCTCCTAATCAGAAACTGTTTAAAAATGATGAAAGAGGGCCATTCAGGTAATGCAAAAAACTTGAAGACCTCATAAAGTAGACATTCTCCTTTTGGATAAGTGCAAAATGGGGTAGAAGGCAAAAAGCATTCATACATTAAAGAATAAAAAACAAGAATGAGACAAATAGGAAATATTTTGTTGGCTGGGATCATGGTGAACCTTGTTTGGGTTGAGGGGACCTATGATTGTTTTGGTGTTTGGGGATTAACTGACTGAATATACTTCAATTCTG
The DNA here is from genome assembly GCA_004026805.1 of Lasiurus borealis. Lineage (NCBI taxonomy): Eukaryota > Metazoa > Chordata > Mammalia > Chiroptera > Vespertilionidae > Lasiurus > Lasiurus borealis. The sequence continues at coordinate 20,041 of PVJN01021879.1, forward strand.
GTCAAGCAAAACATTTACAGGGAAATAACATTTATCTATGTTTTAGTTTGCTGACATGGCACCCCAGGAAGAAATTGCCCCTTTTTGGACCCAGAAAGTTATTTCAACACCATGCATTCAGCTGGTACAGGAAATATGGCCACGGTCACTACAATGGAAGGTGTTAAAGTAGGAATTGAAACCTAGTCTACCTATAGGGGCTTCAAACATTTTGCAGTTTCATAAAGTCAACCTTGAGAGATTTGCTGTTTTTAAGATGCTATAAATTGTGAACAACTTACATATGAGCAAATGGATGGTTTTAAAATTAAGAGACAATTGACATTGACAGTTCTACCTATAACATTCAGATGCAAATATATCTGCACAAGCATCAAAAACAAATTGTCAATGCCTTTGCTCTAGCCAGGTGCAGTGGAGATACAAAAGCTAGCGGTTATTATTTGTTCTGAGAAATCAGCACCTGCTCAGAGAATTCGCACTGCATTATTTGCTGTTGAAAAAAAAAGAGAGAGAGCACATGCTACCACGTTTAGAAGTGTCATTTGCTGACATCATTTTTACATAATTAATTGCCAGAACTCTGTCCTAAAGCAGTTGAAGACAAAAACTATTTCTTTAATCCTGCCATATGGACGACTTGCTAAATTAACATTTTCTTTATGCATTCATCCAAAGTGAAAGATTTAATTATCTTTGCTTTCTTATGCTGAGTTTATGTGTTCATATTCTGCAGTAGATGGTTAATCAGACTTAAATTTGATTGGAAAATTGATTCCTAGAAGGGCTTTCTCAGTACAAATTGAACTATAAACTCAGGAAGACAGAAAATAAAGCATTTTCAAAATTCTGAGCAAATTATAAGATTCTTATTTTAACACAAAATGTCTTCATTTGCTAACTAAATAATTATTCATGCAATAGCAGTACTAATTGACTATTTCAAAACTGCCACTGGAGAAGAGATTTCTTGGTCTAATTTTTAGTTTTGGTTTTCCTTTATGAAGAAAAATATCCAGCTGACAAAAACATCTGGGGAATATTTTTGGAGGATAAATCAAGGACAACCAATGAAATGACCAAAAAGTGCTTTATAGTTATTTGATATTCTAGGAAGAATAACAAAAATAAGTGGAAAAATCTTCTCCTTACAGTCTCATTACAACCTGTAAAATTCATGTATTTTGTTTTTCTCAGCATTCTCTCATCACTTATTAGCTTTTATAAAGTAAAATATTATTTATTCAACATTCATTTACCGATACTGTATGACGATGATAAACTAGAGAGATTGACTTCCTTAATCTTATGCTGAAGGATACAAAGTAGATTAAACTAGTCAGATTTACATAATTTATACACATTTTTGTGTAAGTCCTGAAAATTGGTAGTTCAACTCCATAACACATAGTGTATTTCTAGGATTGACTTTTAAACATGTTCCTATTCTACTATTAATGACCAATGCATGTCAGCTTCCTGAATTACCATTTCTCTTTAGAATTTCATCTTTTTGGTCTACTTTCTACATTCCTGGCTCTTAAGCAGAGTTAGGATTAATTATAACATGCTAAAATTACATCTCATAGTCTGGTAAAATTACTTTTATATACAGTATTTGTGTAATATATTTGCTGATATAATAACTTTGTGGACTAAAGCTGAAGGGGGAGTACTTCTAACAAAGGTAAAACAAATAGGTCCTATATAAACTAGTTGTATTAAAATAGAAAAAAATAGGATACGTTAATATGCACTTTATTATTATCAATTTTAGTATTTCAGGGCATGATTTTTATTTTCATTATGAATTTTAAATACGTTGCTAACATTTAAATCTAGCTATTTGTTTCTTAAAGCTTATATGTTAAATAAACTGGTTGTATCTATGGGAGTGGGGAAGAACAACTAAAGGTGTTCTTAAGAAACAAGGATATATATTTATATGCAATCTTCCCATGGTTAGATTTATTACAAAAATAAATGTAATTTTCTCCAACTCTTTGGCCAGATTAGAACTGGAGGCTGTAGTAACAGCATTTTGAAAGTGATGTATATACACAAGTTACATTTTTCAGAAAATTTTTGGTTGAGTGTGTTCTTTTGATGATTACAAAATGCACTAACAAAGTGAGAGACTGCTGTCTTTGTATGGATGAAGTGTCACACCTCTTAGCAGCCTCACCTGCTGAAATCAGTTGCTCATTTTCCAAGGGGTATCAGCCATGTGAATCAGTTAACTTTTGAACTTGACATGTGCTCAGGTTGAAAATTAGTTCTAAGTATACATTTTAAGTTTTGACTTTGATCTTTGAGTATCTCTATTTTTTCAGTCTTGGTTGTATCAAATCACCTTTCTACATGTGAATATTATGTACATGCTGGTAAAGTATCACTGAAGAACATAGTAGACAGAGTACAAGGATCAATAGCCAAATGCTCATAGGCTTATCTTAGTAAAGGATTTATGATTTCAGTATTCTTTCCCAAAGCAGTAGTTCTCAATCCCTTCAAGAATGTGATTCCTTTGAGAATATGGAAGTTAAAGAATAGTACTACTGTCTAATAGAAATATGTGAGTCACAGATGAGTAGTAAGTATTCTACCATTCACATTAACAAAACAAAAGATAGGTACAATTAAATACTATATGTATAACCTTTTATTTATATAGGAATATATAACTATATAGTATATGTACAACATGTATATAAGACATTATCATTTCAAAACTTAATCTATTTATATAAATTTATGAGATATTAATGTTTTCTTTCATATAAATTCTTAAAAATCTGACATTCAACATATTACTACAAGTCCTAGCAAGAACTATTAGGCAAGAAGAAGAAATAAAAGACATCTAAATCAGGACAGCCTTAACATATATGTTGCCATATTTCTCTGTGTATTTTGTACTTTTCTTGTCTGTTTATCTTACTTACCAGGTTATTTATTCTCAACCTGACTGATGTGATCTGTTTGAGGTATAATGAAAGGTTCTTTCTGTTTCAAATAACTAACACATTTTTTTTATCAACTGATTTTTACAATAAAATCAACATTTTGAAAATTATCTTTCAGTAATATTGCCTTCACCTTAGATGATGTAATATTTATAGTCTTGGAAATTATAAATTATTGAGAGTGGTACATACAGCCTATATTACTCTGCTAGGGCTTCAATAGCAAGATACTATAGAATATGTGGCTTAAAGGCCAGTAATGTATTTTCTCACAGTTCTGGGGGTAAGATGTCCAAGATCAAGGAGCCATCAAGGTCAGTTAATTTTGGGTTCAAGGTGAGGCCTTTTTCCTTGGCCTACAGATAGCCACTTATTCACTGTGTCTTCCCATGGTTTGTTCTCTGTTCACAAGTAGAGAGAACATGCTCTAGTGTTTTTCCCTCTTATCTTATTGGTCATCTGTCCTAATGATTAGGATCCCACCCTTATGACCTCTTTTAATCTTAATTACCTCCTTAAAAGTCTTATTTACAACTATAGTCATACTGACAGTCAGGGCTTCACCATATGCACTTTGAAGGGACACAATTCAGTACACAGCTCATCCCTAAACAAACTATTTGGAGTTACAGCCAATTTGGCTATGCTCATAGTCATGGGCTAACACACATGAGCATCACTTCACAATGTGGGGAGAGGGGAAGCTGGAACTACTCTATCCATTGTTAGAAAAGGGAGCAAGCTCTGGCTGCTGTTGCTCAGTTGTTAGTGCATTGCCCCCCACACTGAAGAGTTGCAGGTTTCTCAGTCAAAGGTATTTGCCAGGGTTGCAGTTTTGATCCTTGGCCTCATGTAGGGTACCTGCAGGAGGCAACAAATTTATATGTCTCTCTCACATTGATGTTTCTCTCTCTCTCTTCTTACTCCTCTTCTTTCCTTTCACTCTCTCTAAAATTCAATGGGAAAAAAAAATCCTCCTATGAAGATTAATAACAACCAAAACCTGCTTTAAAAGGAAACTATATGTTTTATTTGTTTCAAAATTCTTAGTACTAAATGAGGTTCTAAGCCCTACAATGAGCTAACTTTATGGTCCATATTGATCTACAGTGGTTTGTATGAGCCTTGATATTATTTTATTTCTGTTAATATACTAATTGCAGCAAATTCTCAGTTTCTTGTTATCATACCTTAACAAAAAAGCTTTTTATTTATTTTTATTGATTTCAGAGAAGAAGGGAAAAAAGGGAGAGGGAGAGACAGAACATCGATGAGAGAGAATCACTGATCAGCTGCCTTCTGCCCAACCCCACTGAGGATCAAGCCAGCAACCTGGACATGTGCCCTCGACCAGAAACAAACCTGGGACTCTTCAGTCCAAAGGCCCATACTCAGTCCACTGAGCCAAACCAGTTATGGCAATAAAAAAGCTCCTTAGTTCCATTTTTATTGGTAACTTTACTTAGATCGGATACCGAGAATATTTCTCTCTCAAGTCCCTTAACAAAATGTAACATGGAGCCGAAACCAGTTCGGCTCTGTGGATAGAGCACTGGCCTGCAAACTGAAAGGTCAAAGGTTTGATTCTGGTCAAGGGCATGTTCCTTAGTTGTGGGCACATTCCCAGTGGGGAGGCAGCTGATTGATGTTTCTCTCTCATCAATGTTTCTAGCTCTCTATCTGTCTCCCTTTCTCTCTGTGGAAAATCAGTAAAATATATATTTTTTAAAAATGTAACATGGAAAAAGCTACACACATTCTATTGGCTTGTAGCAACTTGCAGAGGAACTCTTGACAATTAAGGACTAACAGTGTTTACGATAATTTATTCTTTGGTCAGTTTCTCTAAATGTTTCTTACACTGCTTGGAGTTCAAACACATCCACACATACATATAAATAGAATTGACTTTGAAGGAGTTTGTTGTTTTAGACTTCAACTCTTTAGACTTCAATAGAGTGACTTGACACACATATTTTATATATTTATATGGCCTTCGTTTCATATTACAAAGAACATTAAAGTAGGGTCAGGTCCTCACCTGGCACCAGAATCTTTTGTCTAAAGCTTTGCCATCTGGCTCATAGCAAATAAAGTACATAAAACCATCATTCAATTGTATTACATCTAGTAGCAATAGCTCTAATTTAGGTGTTTTTGTTTTGAGGGATTGTGGGAAAAAGTAAACAAGAATTTTCACTGCTGGTTAGATTTGTTTTATAGCTTGGGTTATGTGAAATAACGATATTTAAGATTCTAGCACTGCACTAAACATCCATAGAACTTCAAAAGTGCCCATCATTTTATACTCGTTAGACAATAAGTTATAGGTTTAAACCAATGCTATTTCACTAAATAATGATGGTTAAAGACATAACTCCTCAAAATAATTGTTTTAGCTGAGGAGTTCACTTTTAGTTGGAAACTGACCCAAGGCAAAATGATGAAGTCTGTCTTTAGAGATGTCCTCCACAGTCCAGGATTCTCTTCCCAGTTCTGTTATCTAATCCCCAAAAGCCATCCCCTGGCAAAGACTCACAGCTTGAACTGATGATCCTCAGTTCCCTAGTTCTTGACATTTCTTCAACTCTTTTCCATGATATCTCTATATATTTACTATAAAAAATTAGTGTTTATCTCCCCTTTACAACATCATACATTTATTTAAGCAGAGTAATTTCAAAACTTAATGTGATAATAATAAACATTTGAAAAAACATGTTGGGGACATTTATTCATCTACTCTTCATCACCCACATTCCATGGGTGATTTTCTGTTCTTGCTGAGGTGTGGGTAGATATATGATTTCATTAGCCACCATGGTGTATGGGGGCCAAGCATTCTAACCTAATTGGAAAAAGAAAAGAGCTTTAGAATGGGGCAACCTAGTGTACTGATAAAACATTTGGATTTCAAAATTGGTTGGATTAAAAACTGCCAATTGATAAAAATATATGTAATGCTGAGGAAATAATTTAATCTTCAGATTCAGAAAATGGAAAAAAATTAAGACACCCTTAATAAGGCTGACTCTGAGTATTAAGCAGAAAAATGGATTAGAAGTCCTTCAGTCTATATTAACTAATAATACTAGTATAATTATTATAAATACAATCATTTTAATATAGACATGTGTGGCAAAAACCAGGAATTTCTAGATTGCACACTATAGGTCAGATATTCTATTGAGCAATTTATAAATGTAGCATTGTTACATTACACTTATTAGCCTTTATATGCATACTAGAGACCCGGTGCACAAAATCCGTGCACTGTGGGGGAATGGGGAGTCCCTCAGCCTGGTCTGCAACTTCTTATATTCCACAACCCCTTGCTCCTTACCACCTGCCTGCTTGCTGTTCCTTACTACTTGGGTCACTGTTCCTTACCACTTGGCTCGCTGCTCCTAAGCACTGCCACAGAGATGAGATAGGCTCCCACAATTGCTGCTGTGCTCAACAGCTGTGAGCCTGGCTTCTGACTTAGCAGCACTCCCCCTATGGAAGTGCACTGACCACCAGCGGGCAGCTCCAGTGTCAAGCATCTGCCCGTTGGTGGTCATTGTGCATTATAGCAACTGGTCATTCTAGTCATCCTGCTGTATCGGTTGCTTAGGCTTTTATTATATAGACTAGGGTCCAGGTGCACAAAATTTGTGCATGGCAGGGTGTTCTTCAGTCCAACGTGCTCCCTCTCCAATCTGGAACCCCTTGAGGGATGTCTGACTGCTTATGTAGGCCTGAATCAGGTAGGATCGGGCCTAAATGGGCACTTAGACATCCCTTTCAAAATCCAGGACTTCTGGCTTCCAACTGCTCACCTGCTTGCCTTCCTGATTGCCCCTAACCGCTTATGCCTGCCAGCCTGATCACCACATAACCATTCCCCTGACAGTCTGATTGATGCCTAACTGCTCCCCTGCCAGCCTATTTGCCTCTAACTGCCCTCCCCTGCAGGCCTGTGTCCTCCTCAACTGCCCTTCGCTGCTGGCCAAGTCACTCTCAACTTCCCTCCTCTGCCATCCTGGTCACCCCTAACTTCCCTCCCCTGCAGGCTTGATCACCTCCAACTGCTCTCCCTTGCAGGCCTGGTCCCTCCAACTGCTCTCCACTGTTGGCCTGATTGCCCAAAACCACCCTTCCTTACAGGCCTGGACCCTGCCAACTGCCCCCCCCCCATGCTGGCCATCTTGTGGTGTCCATCTTGTTATGGCCATCTTGTGTGTACATGGGGACAGGATCTTTTGACCATATGGAGGCAGTCACCTTGTGTGTAGGAGTGATGGTCAGTTTGCATATTACTCTTTTATTAGATAGGATAGAGGCCTGGTGCATAGGTGGGAGCCAGCTGGTTTGCCCTGAGGGTGTCCTGGATCAGGTTGGATGTTCCCTTGGGCATGGGATAGCCTAGGAAAGGGGTCTGTGGTGGTTTGCAGACCAGCTATACCCATTGGCAACCTAAGCAAAGGTTGGGATTTATTTATCTTCTGCAATTGAAACTTTGTTGCCTGGAGCAGGGGCCTGGTGGGCCAGGATGTGTGGAAAGCTTGGCTTCCCCCATCGCCAGGAGCAACCCCAGCCTCTCTTCTGCTCTCTTTGTGGCTGTAGCCATCTTGGTTAGGTTAATTTGCATACTCCCTCTGATTGGCTGGTGGGCATGGCTAGTGGGCATGACTTTTGGGTGTAACAGAGGCACAGTCAATTTGCATATTACTCTTTTATTAGATAGGATTAGTTTCTATCTGGTCTATTGTTGTTAATTAATACTACCTTCATAGTTAAATAAAAACATAAACAAATACAAAAGGAGTTAAATATTTGTGAGGAGAATTCATTAAATATATTTACTCTTAAATGTATTTTTTAAAAAATATTTAAACTATGTTAGACAGAGGCATGGGGAAACATGAAGTTCAATGGATCTGAAGAGCAATTTAAGGAGGGAGCCAATCTTCTGAGATGGAAAGAAGAAGAAGAGCTACCTGTGGTGAGGTTCATGTACTATACAGAGGATCAGCACCAAATTAATTTTAAGTCTGTACCTCCTGCTGATGCAGCATCTGTGAATAACACACCCTCACACTGTCCTTTAACTTTGGAAGTCCAAAAACAGAGAGTCAGATTTTATATACTTTGTGTGGGAATAAAGTCAAAAGGACAGACTTCAATCTCTAATCAACATGGAATTAAACATATCAGGTGCAAATAGCCTGTTAGGTGGGAAATTGATAAAATTATGTAATTTTATCTCAGGACAATAATAAGTAGCAGATATTATCAATCTAATTGCACAAATTAACAACAAGCCAAACTTTCTCCACTTTAAGCAACATGCCAATGCCACATATGTAGTATAGGTGGAAGACAGATATGTCTAAATGTTTCCTAGGTGTACTCAAGATTAATCCTGCAACATTGTAATTGTTTTTCTTTAAAGAGGAAATAGAGGCTGAGACTTTGGAAATAAGAGAGGATGAGACAAAAAGAAAGATTTTATCATTATTGTGAAATGATGACCACAATTAAATAATGGTTTTATGTACTTTATTTGCTATGATCCAGATGGCAAAGCTTTAGAGACAAAAGATTCTGGTGTTAGGTGAGGACTGACCCTACTTCAGTGTTCTTTCTAATGTGAAATGAAGGCCATATAAATATATAAAATATGTACGTCAATACACTCTTTTGAAGTCTAAAGAGTTGAAGTCTAAAACAACAAACTCTTTGAAAGTCATCCCCAACTGCCCTCCCTTGTAGGCCTGGTTCTGCTGGTCCTTCATGCCAGCAGAGGAGGAAAATTGGGGGTGACCAGGCCTGCAGAGAAGAGCAGTTAGGAGCAAACAGGCTGGCAGGAGAGCAGTTAGGTATCAATCAGGCTGGGAGAGCAGTGGTTAGGGAGTGATCAGGCTGGCAGGCAGGTGCGCAGTTGAGAGCCAGCAGTCCTGGATTGTCAGAGGGATATCCAACTGCCTATTTAAGCCCAATCCAAGTAGGACATCGCTTAAGGAGTCTCAGATTGAAGAGGGAGCAGGCTGGGCTAAAGGACAGCCTCCACCCCTGCCATGCACAAATTTTGTGCACCAGGCCTCTAGTTTATAAATATGAGCAGATAGCCAACAATCACCTGAGGAAATTTGTAACGGGAGAAATAAAGATAGTAGGGGAATGTAGGGAAATGGTGATCAAAGGGTACGAAATAATAACAACTTGCCATTATAAATGAGTACCTTTTGGAATCTCATATACAGCATGATGACTATAGTTAACAGTCCTATATTATATACTTGAAAGTTGCTAAGAATTTAGATCTTAAATATTGTCACTAAGAATTAAAAGAAGAAAAGGTCATTATCTAAGGTAATGTAGGTGTTAAGCAATACCTACACCTTAAACTTATATAATGTGATAGAACAATTATACCTCAATAAAGCTTGAGAGAAATAAAACTGATGGCTTCCAGGAACCGAATGGTGGGCTATGGATTACCAAACCCTGTTTTAGTCTATTCAATATTTTCTCCTTAATGTGCCAAATGGTAATGGGCAATGTAGAAAAAAATATCAGGCAAACCAGTCCTTCAGGAGAGGGAAATTATCACTTGGAATGGTTGAAATTATTTGAGAAAGATTATATATGCTTGAAATCTGCACTCAGCATGATATATTTTAAATTATAATTAATTGTACCTTCTGTAATTCTAAGTTCCTGAAATTATTAGATAGAAATACAGTATATTATCGATAAAGGTTTTCCATGCTGTCATTTGAGAGAATAAAACATTTGGAAGCAATATTAATTGAAAAAGAATGCTATTTATTATAATTAAATGAGTCCACCAGAAATTCATAACATTTTCTTTTAATGTATTTTATCTGAACCAGAAATTTCTACTTTGAATATGTGACTATATCTGTACTGTGTGAATAGGGAAAAGAAAAACAAAAAACAGATAAGAAGCAAAAAAGAAATCATCTTGCTTGAATAACATCTTGTTTAAGAAATTGTAACACCAACTTTTCTGACAAGACTCCACTGGTAGTGTTTATTTTTCATTAAACTCTGATTCTTGACAGAGAAGCTTACCATCAGTAAAAATAAAAAATAAAAAATAAGTAAAATGAAATACAGAAAAAAACAACCTTGAGACATTCTAGGTAGAACCATTCCTGCCAGAAAGATTAAAAACATATTTTTAAATTTGGTTTTCTTTCTAGTATTGAATAGTTGCTATTAAAATAAGTCTAAATACAATATAGAAATATAGAATATGTGAATTTTAGTTTTGGAGTAAAGATCTTTTTTATTGATATCATTGTCCGATTAATTTGAATTTCATGATATCTGATGAAGATAATAGGAATAGCAATAAAATATTTAAAGATTAATCTTGGCTGGGTAGCTCAGTTGGTTGGAGCTTCTCTCATCTCTGTCTCTCTCTTACTTCTCTCTCTCTCTCTCTCTCTCTCTCTTATCCACCCTCCTTACCTCTCTCTCTCTAAAATCAATAAAAAATATATCCTTGGGTGAGGATTAAAAATATTTAAAGATTAAGACACAAGAAAAAGTAAAAAGTGAAATAATATTGAATGGTATTAATAGGTGACATTGATAGAAAATAATTTTATTATGAACTTTTTCACATCAATTGTACACATCTGTGCAGTTAAATGCTTATAAAAACAGATGGTATATTGAGTAAAACTGCTTACTACGTAAAACATGTGATATGTAGTACAACGGTTGAAAGAATTCTTTTGAAACAGATCAAGACACCAATATAAAGCAGAAATAAGTGACTTTTTTTCTGAAATAAAGCATACTGAAATACAGTGGTACCTCGAGATACGAGTTTAATTCGTTCTATAACCTTGAGGCATGAGAAACTATAAGATGCTACGAGTTGCGGTAAACTGGTGGGTCATGTGCAGCCGGCCAATCTGCGTGCTTACTCCTATCTTAAATGTTGCTCATATTTCAAAGCAAAAATCGCTCGCTTGATGGCTCGTATCTCAAAAATCTCATATGTTAGGGCACTCGTATCTCGAGGTACCACTGTACATGCTTTTTGTGGTGGTTAGTCTTCCCCAATTAAGATGTGAAATGTTAACTCCAGGTTCATCTAAGATGGCAGCATAGGTAAACATCTACACTGCTGCCTCACATAACAATTTCAAATCTACAACTAAAAGACAGAACAGACAACATCCAGAACCCTAGGAAAGCTGGCTGAGTGGAAATTCTACAACTAGAAGGAAATGGAGGGACTCACGAAGATCTAGAGGAGCTATAAAAAGCTGAGGTCCAGACACGCGCAAGTGGAGAGAGCAGGTGCCAGAGTATCTGGCTGGCTTTCTCTGGCGGGAGGGAGATGGAGACTCTCAACTGCATTGAACCCCTTATCCTACGGCACTGATCCCCAGGTCCACCTGAAACTCATATGGGGGGAGATTGGACTGTGAAAAGGGAGAAATGCACAGAAGTATAGGGGGACCTCAAAAGGGCAGAATTCTGGTGTCGTGCACAGAACTGCGCATAAAAGACCAACTGCTGAATGTGCCACTGGCTTTCACAAGGGGGCAGGAGCAAGAGCCTCCCAACTGAGCCACTTCTAACTCCACTAAATCCCAGTTTGGGGCGAAACCCTGGAGACCCAGACTCATATGGTCCGGAGCGCAGGCGAGCCAGAAAGGCCGTGGTCTAGAGGCACTGAGCACGTGCATGCACAGGGACAGCTCCAGCAATTACCAAGAGATATGTCAGACCCAGGGACTGTGGAAGGCAGGGCCGAATATAAGGCAAGGTGGTCCATTAAGCCCTGAGACTCCACCCATCCGAAGCTCAACAGAGAGGCTTTTGCAGTATTTTTGTTTTGTTTTGTTTTGTTTTAATATATTTTATTGATTTTTTACAGAGAGGAAGAGAGAGGTATAGAAAGTCAGAAACATCGATGATGGGAGAGACATCAATCAGCCGCCTCCTACACGCCCCCCACTGGAGATGTGCCCGCAACCAAGATACATGCCCTTAACCAGAATCGAACCTAGGACCTTTCAGTCCACAGGCCGATGCTCTATCCACTGAGCCAAACCAGTTTCGGCGGCTTTTGCAGTTTTGCCAGTCTTGTATTATAAGGCTGAATCGAACACAGAAATTCTCCCGGCATAGTGAAAATGCAGAGAGACAAAGGAAAAGATCATAAACAAAAGAAATGGAGGAAAACAAATGACTGGATATAGAGTTCAAAAACACGGTTATAAGGTTTTTCAAGAATAGTGAAAGCCATCCTAGAAAAGATGGATAAATTTAGCAAGACCCAAGAGGAGATGAAAAATGACCAACTAGAGATGAAAAAGGACCAACTAGAAATTAAACATACACTGACTAAAATTAAAAAATATATATATTGTACAGAGACCTAACAGCAGATTAGAAGAAGGCAAGAATCAAGTAAAAAATCTGAAATATAAAGAATCAGAAAACACTAAACTGGAAAAGCAAGACAAGAAAAGAATCCAAAAATGTGAAGATAATGTAAGGAGCCTCTGGGACAGCTTCAAGTGTACCAACATCAGAATTGTGGGGGTGCCAGAAGAAGAGAGAGAGCAAGATACTGAAAACCTATTTGAAGAAATAATGACTGAAAACTTCCCACATCTGGTGAAATAAACTTACAAATCCATGAAGCACACAGAACCCCAAATAAAAGGAGTCCAAAGAGGACCACACCAAGACACATCATCATTAAAATATCAAGAGCAAAAGACAAAGAGAGAACATTAAAAGCAGCAAGAGAAAACCAGTTCATTACCTGCAAGGGAGCACCCATACGACTGTCAGCTGATTTCTCAACAGGCCAGACGGGAGTGGCAAGAAATATTCAAAGTGATAAATAGCAAGAACCTACAAACAAGAATACTCTACCCAGCAAAGCTATCATTGAGAATTGAAGGGCAGATAAAGAGCTTCACAGAGAAGAAAAACCTAAAGGGGTTCATCAACACCAAAGCAGTATTGAATGAAATGCTAAAGGTACTCTTTAAGAAGAGGAAAAACAAAAAGGGAAAATATAAAAAATTATGAACAACAAATACATATCTATCAACAAGTGAATCTAAAAATTAAGTGAAATAAAAATTTGATCAATTGAATAAACTGGTGAATATAATAGAATCAGGAGCACAGAGAAGAAGTGGACTGATAATTCTCAGGGGGAAAGGGGTGATGGGGGTGCAGGGAGAGACTGGAAAAAATCATACACCTAAGGATGAGGTCAAATGGGGGAGGTAAGGATAGAAGGAGGCGTGGGAGCAGGGTGGAGGGGAGCAGTGGCGGGGAAAAAAGAGAAACAAATGTAATAATCTGAATAATAAAGATTTACATAATTAAAAAAAAGAAACGTTAGCTCCAATTCATGCTATTCACATTCAGGCCACATAATATGTTATAGTTTTTTTTCTATACTGTGAAGGAGATGAAGAAGAAAAAAATATTGAGGCACAATGGAAAAGTAAAAAAAAAAAAAAAGAGAGAGAGAAAGAGAAATAAAAATGATGGAAAAGAAATTCCACCTACCTACCTATCACCCTTTTTTTCTCTTAGAAGTGTGAGAACAAGATATGAAAGTTTCTAAAAAGGGTAGGAAATATCTTTGCTGATTTTGACTTATTATTATATTTCCAAGATTTTACTGGATACATTCAGTTGCTATGCTAAGAGGCACAGCAATGACACCAATTAAAAGTTTATATAGGTTTTTAACCTCACTATCAGGAGTTTGTTCATGTATTCCAAGAAAAAGACATGAAACAAGTTTTGTATTTGCCTAAGGTAGATAATAGACATGCACATAATCTCATAGATATAGGAAAGGTAATGAGCTGAGATGGTCCAGGCAATTATTTTCCATGGGATGAGGATGTCCGTACTTTTTGCAGTTTAGACTCTGAAATATTTTTGTCCTCGCACAGACTAAGAAGGAAAAAACATGACATCTCATTGGCACGGGGGACTCTTTTGTTCCATGATGGATGTGTTCCTTCTAGGAAGAGGAGGAAGCTATTGGGCCTCATTCATTAAGTTGATGTAATG
>PVJN01021880.1:0-20549 GCA_004026805.1 Lasiurus borealis
GGAGGGAGGGAGGAGGGAGGGAGGGAGGGAGGGAAGGGAGGAAGGGAGGGAGGGAAGGAAGGAAGGAAGGAAGGAAGGAAGGAAGGAAGGAAGGAAGGAAGGAAGGAAGGAAGGAAGAAAGAAAGAAAGAAAGAAAGAAAGAAAGAAAGAAAGAAAGAAAGAAAGAAAGAAAGAAAGAAAGAAAAACTGAGCAAATTAGTCAAAGAAGCACGCATACCTCTGTGCCCTGTGGGAACCTGTGGGCCCTCAGGAGTAGAACAGCCCTAGGAAAAGCTTTCTCTTCCCAAGTCTCTGCACACATCATGAAGGAGCTGCCTGCAGCACAGTACAAGTATTAGTCATACCCGTAACGTAATGAGACCTGACTCAGTGAATCCACCCATGCACCCAGGAATCACTAAGAATCCAAAGGTTAGAGAAATGTTGCATGAACAATTACTTATCAGAAACACCTTACATGGAACTTGCAACCTGAGGCATTAACGATGCAATAGTTAGTATTGCTTGTGTCTGAGACTCATTTGTCAGCAACATTGGTGGAGGACCTTTGGGCTCCGGACACTGCAGGAAGAGCAAAATGGTATAAAATGATTTCATTCAGTAGTGACTCCAGCCACGTATTGACTATTGAGCATCTTCCGTGTGGCTGGTCCAAACTGATGTGTGTTCAACGTGTAAAATACACACTGGATTTTAAAGGCTTACTGTGGAAAAAGTAAAGAATGTAACTGAAAGGAAATGAATTCCCCTCCATCTTGTCCTATAGGGCTGGGACCCCTGCCTAAACCCCCTCCCTTTTCTGGGAGTGGCCACAGGTGTGCCAGCAATGTCTTAACTTCCCCGACCCTCACCTGAAAGGACCAATGAAGCTCCAGGAACACAGCGAGGGTCCTAATAAGGCTAAACCACAGAAAGACCCTAATTCAAGTGACCAATCTCTGTAACCCATGTCACTTTCCTAAGCCCCCTAATTATCTTACCCCATAAAACTCATTGTTCCCACCCGGCTCGCTCTCTTGCCTCAATGCTGCTCCAGAAAGAGGCTGAGAGCCAAACCCGGGTTTGAATAAAGACTCTTTGCTTTTGCATCGGAAAAGGTTCCTTAGTGGTGGATTATTGGGGACCCCGAACTCTGGGCATAATAGTAACCAGGCTTTTAAAAACACTTTGAACCCCAGCATCTCCGGAATGGCTACATACCATTCTCTTTGATCATTTGCAAGTGCTATTTGCATATCCTGGGCTGTACCTTCTCCCTCTTCATGCTTGTCCTGTCCAGGAAGTGTGTCATGATTGTTTGTCTTGTTCTACTCCTGGGACAGTGCATCACCGTGGGTGGGCCTGGCCCTGATCTCTGCATCAGTAGTCCCGATTTTAGGCTCTACGTTGAGCATGATCCCTGAGAAGAGCATACAGTATAAGGAGGCCGGAAAGCATAGGCTTTCGTTGGAAAGGCTGTATTTGACCTTCACTATTGCAGTTTTTAGTTGTGGTATCTGTTAACTTTACGAGCTTGGACTTTCTCTCCACAGGCTAACTAGTCCATTGTAACACCTACGTTGAATCTTCGAAGGAGGTTGAACTCTTCAATTGTCCCTTTATTCTTTTTCAGTTTCTTAATTCTTTCGCACCAAAGAAGCAGTCTTGATTGCCAGGGGTTGGAGGTAAATGAACTAATTGTTTCGCTGGATTGTGGGAAGTGCATGCCACTTTCTGAAAGTCAGGCACTCCCACTGACACAAACAGCCCGTTTTCTATACACTCCTGCTGATTTGCCTGGTTTCCAACCAAGACCAGCTGGCTAACTTTTAGCCTGTCAAGAAATAGCCGAATCTGATCTGAACCTGGTCTTTTCCTAAGGCACGGGTGAAGAATTTTCTTCCAAATTCCGTCTCACTAGGACTGGATCGTCTTACCTTTTTCTAGTGCAGATGATTTGTGATAGCATATATACCCCCCAAACATGCCGGAGATAAAGTTAAATAGGAATAATAGTCAATCACAAATCTGTTCCTTTGTTTAGACTTGGGCTGTGTGCTGCTGTCTCTGTCATCTGTTTTTTTGGTAGTCGTTTGAGATGCTCAGTAACTTGAGGAACTGACAGTTTTTTTAAGTAATTAAAGAACAATACTTCTCCTGGGGATAATGAGTCATTTACATTGGAGTGGTTTTTATTCTTTCATCTGGAACTATATAATGCAAAATTAATTTTGTGTTTTGAGCCTCTCATCATCCTGGAGTATTAAACATAAAAAGGGATAATATGAACAAGTCTGCTTCCTAGGATAAATCTGGCTGACTTAGAACTTATAAACCCGGGAAAGAACTCTATGAACCACAGAAACCGTAGAGAGGAACTATAGGAGTAACCATACCCTCCAGACTCAAGGAAGATGAACATGTACCATATCATCTGTCTCCTTGGTGGGCATTGCTTTTGGTCAGTTTGCTGCAAGGTATTGGGTGGTGTGGAGCCAGAAAGCAGGGATAGATTTTAGGAACGATGAAGAGCTTCGGAAGGCAGAATCAATGACTGTCATTCTCCCTTTGAAAACAGGATCCATCCCTAACAATGAAAGCACTTCCGAGGCAAATGCATTTTCTTGGGTGCCTTTGGGCTGAAAGAAAAAACTGTTTTCAGCAGCTCCACATGCATCCATTCTTATTACTTCATATGCAGGCGAGGCGGTTTTTAAGGTTAACCTCAGTATTTGTTTGTCAGTGGTGATTTATTCTATAGAGCAGGGGGTTGCGGAGGTTGGCCAGCCACTTACTACAGTAGGTGGGAAGTAGAGGTATCTGGACAGAAAGAACGGTTCTTTCTAGGATGATGTTGCAGACTGTCAGGAGCCCTTTGACTCCGGTGGTGGTGGTTTCTGTTGTAACTTTCCAAATGTCTGTGGGTTGTTACCACCTCTCTACAAAACCCCCACAGGAGAATGCTCTCTGAGGAAGAGGAGGGAGTGACTTTGCATGTTTCTGTTGTGTGGTTGCTCTGATTAGTATCAGGTCACGGGGCTTGTGAGCACCCCGTTGTTTTTATGTGGAGCTGACACGGCACTCTTGGAACTACCGGCACAGGGGCTTTCAGGAAGCCTCTGAACTTTCCCAGGCAGGGAAGCAGGTAATTGGAAGCAGCTCTGGAAGCTGGATCTGTTCACCACCGTCTGTTATTATCACCTTGACTCGGCCTCTTGTGAAGGCTGGGTGTCTGAGAAGCCTGCCTCTGAAGTCTCAGTGGCAATTCATAATGTCCACCCCTAAATCAAAATTCCTACTGCTCCTCTTGCTGGTAATAGAAGATTCTTCCTGTTTCTTTCATAAATTAGTTGATAACTGTCTCCTCTTCTCTTTCGAGTGAAAGGATTTTAATTACACAATGCTCAGGAGCACAGAGCGTCATCTCGCTGCTGGCAGACAATGGAAGCTCGTGATTAAAGCACATTAAACCTTCATTGAGGCTGTTTACACATTTGCAGCGGTGGCTGTGGTCATTTCTGATAGCAGGGACAATAAATCAAAACCTTAGGATGTTCTTTTTTTATTAGCCAATGATTGCATAGCCTGTGGTGGCTTTTTAACTATTCATGTGTAAAATGGGGTGATATAATTTGTAATTAAGGAATTAAGTAGTTTTTATTCCCCCAGCAGATATTTAGGGCTTTCCTGTCATTTGGAAGATTCAGGCTGGCTTTGAAATAGTGCATTGATAGTTCCCTGTTAGTGATTACAAAGCACTGTGCATGCTGGGGACTTCCAGAGGTATTTCTTGGGGATCACATTACTCCTGTAACTCAGGTATTGCCACCACAGTGGTGGTATTGAACCCAAACAGGTGATAAAAAGAAAAGCCACCTGACCTTCTGGGGTGGGAATAGGGAGGTTGTGGGGTGGGGGAGTGGGGATGGGAAGGGGAAATGGCACTCGAAGAGAGAACTCTCTGGGAAATCAAGAGAGATCTGTTCTCTTATCCCAAATGGACCACATACCAGGTGTGTGGATTTCGGCTTGTTACTTAATCTCTCTACTCACAGTTTCCTCATCTGTAAAATGGAAGTTATAACATCTGCCTTATTCAGAGGACCGATGAGATAGTCTGCCACAGTGCTGGGCACAGTTACTGGTTCAGTAAAAGATGCCCAGTAAATCTGGAGACCTTCAATTGTTCACCATCTGCAGTCTGTGGTAGAGTGGCCTGATCTTTCTTGTCTCTTCCAAGAGAACTGCATTAAAAAGCAAGAATGCTGTGGCCTATTTAAATCTGCCTAATATCATCTTTTTTGTCTTCTAGTAGGGAATCACAAATGAAATTTTGCAGAATCCTAGTTTGATGCCAATGATAAGGTTTTAATTTATAATTTAAATCCCCCAAATATCATCCTTTTTGTCTTAAAGCAGGGAATCACAAATGAAAGTTTGCAGAATCCTAGTGTGATACCAATGATAAGGTTTTAATTTATAATTTGAACTCAAATCCTAATGTCACCAATTCATGTAAGAGGAAATATAGCGAAAAGGAGAAATTTTTAAAACATGCATATCTTCTTTGAAATGCTGAGTCAAATTTTCTTGAGTTTCAATAGGTTTCTGGAAATATTTGCAAAGTGTTTTCATTGTGATTGTTAGAGAGACAGGCAATCCTGAAATCCTGAGGTGGGAGAGGGGACGTTGACAGCACAAGTCCCATTTGCAAATTGGCCTAGGATATTACAAACTCTCTCTCTTTCAGATTTTATACTCTCATGATCACATCAGGAAACAGATGTTAGTTGTCTTGTTTACCATCAGTTGCTGATGTGTTTAAGGTTGCCACATTTTCAATTTGTATTTCTTCTTTTCATCCAAGCAACTAGCAATATGTAGGCCACCAAAACTGTAGACATGACATGGTCGGATAGAAATAAGTTTTTTATTTCTTCTAAGAAAATATATTAGGATTTATTCTGCTTTGAATGTTATTGTTACATTATTACTATTATTATTATATTAATACGTAAGACTTAATATGTTAATACCAATATTAATATATAATTTTCTATAACAATATATAATAGCAGTCATTAATATTTATATTTAATATCCTATCTAATAAAAGGGTAACATGCAAATTGACCCTAACTGAAGAATGACGGGGAATGACCAGTCGCTATGATGCTCACTGACCACCAGGAGGCAGATGCTTAATGCAGGAGCTGCCCCCTGGTGGTCAGTGTGCTTCTATAGCGGGAGCACCACTCATCCAGAAGCTATATCATGGCTAGCCAGCACAGCAGTGATGGCAGAAGCCTCTCCCATCTCCACAGCAACAATCAGGATGTCTGACTAATGGCTTAGGCCTGATACCCTGGGGAGTGGCCCTAACCCAGTTGATTGACATCCCCCAATGGGGTGCTTGACTGTGAGAGGGTGTGGGCCAGGCTAAGGGTCCTCCCCCACAACTCCAGTGCATGAATTTTTATGTACCAGGCCTCTAGTATTACCATATCCCTATTTGCTTATCACCTGACAGGTACCAAACCTAATAAACATTGATTAAAATCCTCACAACATCCAAGCAAGATGGAAGTTATTGTCCTGAGGTTACAGGCAGAGAAAGTGAATGAGGCTCAGAGAAGTTTAGCACCTTTCTCAGTGCTGCATAGCTAATGTGTCAAAACTGGTCAGTTTCCAAACGCAAGCAGCTTTTCCATACCCTGCTGCCTCTCTTCTTGGAGAGTGAACCACACTCTAATGAAAGATGTGTTCTATGTGGAATAACAGTGCACAGCCATTCGTGGCAGAGCTCTTGAGCTGTTGCTATTTTAGTCTCTTTTAAGGCTGCAAATATTCCTAATATGTGGCCCCTTCCTCTCGGCAAATTTTAACCATCTCCTGAATTGTATTACAAGGATATGCTTAACTTACCGTGGGTTGTTTAGGAGTGCTCTTGAGTGAGGGCAATCACTGCGGCAGTTTATTTTCACGGTTACACAAGGGGTGGATTAATAAAATATCAATGTAATTCCAAGGAAACTCAGCTGGCACTAGGTGGGCATAACAGATTCTGAGTGATGACAGCTACCTTTGCCCCAATTCCTATTTGTACCCTAATGCAGATATCACTGACTTGTGTTTCACAAGACCAACTTTTCGGGCAATATAAAGATTTTTCTTTTAGAAAAATCTGAATTGAACCTTATTTACTGCTAGTGACCCAGTGCATGAAATTCATGCACATTAAAAGGGGATTATTTAGAGGAAATAGTTTAATATAGCTATTGGCCCTTTATAATAGAAGTGTCAGAGATGAGAGAAAATTAGTAAAATGTATATGAAAAACTTCCTCCTGTCAAAGTCTGGGACTCACCATGGGACCAGAGTCAAGACCCCATCCACCTACATGCACCTCAAAATTGTATGAGACCCAGACCCAGCCAGGCCCCCCCACCCCATTGGGCTAGATTTAGACTCAGCCAGTCCCATCCTTGTCAAGCCCTGCCAGGCAGGGGGCATAGCCTCAGGTCCCCTGATCTGGTGCCAGGATAGGGGTTGTGGCCTGAGGTCCCCCAGACCAGGGCGGGAGGCATGCCTTGAGGTCCTCCGTCAAGCCCTGCCAGGTGAGGGGTACAGCCTCAAGTCCCCTGGCCCAGCACCGGGAGGGAGGGCACATCCTCAGGGGTGAAGCTGGGTGGGGACATGGCCTGAGTTCCCCTGACCCAGCACTAGGGTGAACCTTGAGATTCCCCCATCAATCCCCACTGGGTAGGAGGCATGGCCTGAGGTCCCCTGTTAAGCCCTGCTAGGTGTGGGGAGCGGCCTGAGGTCCCCTAGTCCAGCACCAGGACAGGAAGCACCTTGAGGTCCCCTGTGAAACCCTGCGAGTTGTGGGGAGTGGCCTGAGATTCCCTGTCAAACTCCATAGGGGCAGGGAGGGCGTAGCCTCAGGTCCCTGCTGATTGCTCGTTAAGGAACTTGGCCTCAGCTGTGGGTGCATCCAGCTTTGTAATGGAGTGATGGTCAGTTTGCATATTCCTTCTTTATTAGACAGGATAGGTTTGCTTTCTTCCAGATTTTTTTTAACCATATTTAGTTTAGACCCAAAAACTTGGAATCATTTTTGTCACTTTTGCCTTACATGCCATACCTAATCTACCCATAAACCCTGATGGCCTATCTTAAAGGTATACAGAGAATATGAAGGCAGCACCTCTGCAGTAATACAAATATGTCAAGGCAGTGAGGTAATTTGTAGTTTTTGTAAAGCCTATTTTATTGAGACAGATACTCCAGATATAGGGAATCCTGGTATTCTGTCCCAAAGAGTAATCCAGTAGAGAATCTAGAATAATTATTTGGCAATTATGAGGATCTTCAGACTTTCTGGAATTTTGTTAAGAAATTATTACATATAATTCAAATTAAATATCCAAGCAGTATTTAATGATCAAGAAAGGATGTCCCCAAATTGATAGTAAAACCCTGGAATTATAGATGCATAGCTTTGTTTTGACAGTTAGAGTTTTATTTTGTTGTACATATATATATCTGTTCCCTAGGCAGTAAAGGACTAAAGGCAAAATTCCCAAGTACAGAAGCAATTTACATATGCCAGGCTCTCAGAGAATCACCCTAGCTAAGAACCCGGTGTCGTGGAGGGTTGAAGAAGTGACTGACACAAAAGATTTTTAAGTATAAGAGTCAATCATCATCTGCCTTTATTATTTATAAAAATCCCTAAAATAGTGCATTTTGAGCAGGACTGCTTCCACCAAGATAAATTCGTTGCAAAATACAATCCTACATAATGAAAAACGTTAAATATAGTATATGTTCAGTATTATCTATCTGATCAACAAAGCATTGGCCAAAAATGAAAAATCTGGTTTTAGCTTTTTTAATGAAGACTATAAGCATTCTTAACCAACAAAGTCATATGTGTTTTAAGGGGACTATGGAATGATTCAAGGGTAGGCAAACTTTTCCTGCAAAGGCCAGGTAGTGAATATTTTTGGCCTACCAGGCCATATGATCTTGGTTGTGACTATCCAACTTTGCAAAACAAACATACTATGTAAATAAAAAGGCATGTGTTCTCAGAAAGCTGTCTTTACAAAACAGGTGCTGAGTTGGAATTGGCCCATGGGCTGAGCTATAGTTTGATAATCCTTCAATACACCATCATTAGAGTAAGCAGTGCTTGCTCTAAATAATACCAGGTGCTATAGGTATAGACATTAAAGAGAGTGGACAGGAAAGTCACTTATCACAATAGTTGCCATCTTTTTCTCTAATAGATCAATTCCTAAAAAAAAAGAAGAGCTATTTAAAATATATGAGAAATAATTTAGTTAATGGCAAAATATTTGAATCATTTCCACTAACATCACAGTAAAGAATATGACATTGCCTGACATCACCTCCATTATTCAAGGTTTTTATAGAAATCTTTATTGTTAAAAGTCTTACATCTGTTCCTCTTTTCCCCCATTGACCTCTCCCACCCCTTTGAGAATCCTAGCCAATAGAATAATAAAGAAAAAGAAATGTGGTATAGATATTGGAAAGGAGACCAAATTATCATTATTTAAAAGTGATATGATCTTTTGCCTAGAATATTTAAGGGGATCAACTGAAAACTTATGCAATTAGGAAAGTAACCATAGGTAAACATCTTTTTAAATTAATTGCTTTGTTGTATACCAAAAATAACAATTAGAGAATGTAATGCTAAAAAATTGGACAAAAATCTTACACTTGTGAATGAGGACAGTGGTGGGGGTAAGGGCATGGAGAGGGGTGGGAACCAGGTTGAGGGGAGCTATGAGGGGAAGAAAGAGGAACATTTATAATAATCTGATCCATAAAGATTTATTTTTTAAAAAAAGATTATGACTCGCCTGGCCATTATTAATGCTTGAGTCAACCTGTCAATCAGGAGATCACTGTTTGATTCCCAATCAGGGCACACATCTGGGTTGCAGACCCAATCCCTAGTGTGGAGCATGTGGGAGTATACATATATCGAGTGTTTTATCAAACAACAAGGACCATTGATGTTTCTCTCTCTCTCTCCCTCTCCTTTCCTCTCTAAAATCAATAAAAAGATATATTTAAAAGAAAAAAAATTTCATTCCCAATAGATCAAAAACTAAAAATGCCAAACTAATAAATGTGTAAAGCCTAAATAACAGTACTATAAAAGTTTACTAAGAGAAATACAATACTACCCAAATAAATGAAGTAGTGGTTGAGTTTCTGGCATAAAAATACCAATTTAATTAAATATTTTCAATTTTCCTCAAATATATTATAAATTCAGTGTAAACTCACTTAGAGCCCTTTCAGGCTTTTTGTGGAATTGAATAAGGTGACTTTGGAATTCAATGAGAAGAGTAAATGTGAAGGCAGAACTAAGCAAAATGTCGAAAAGAACATTGAGGGGGACTTGCTTCTCTAAGTATAAGGCTACAGTAATTAAAACAGTGTTGTATAGTTTCAAAAATAAATAATAGATCAGTGATACACAATATAAATTTCAAAGTTAGCCTCTCATAAAACTATATGAGTAATAAAGGTAGTATTTCAAATTGGTGAGGAAAAAAACTATTCACTAAATTATCTCAAGCCAACTAGTTTATTCATCTAAGATATAAATTTACATTCCATTTTTATACTATGTGTGAAATAAATTCCAGATGGACTAAAAACCATAAAAACATATAAAAATTATAAAAATATATTTATAAATTTTGGTTGGGAAATACCCAAGAAGGAAAATACTACAGAGATGTTTGACTTAAACGAATATGTATGTGTGTCTCATAATATTTGTCAAATATCTCTGTATACTAGTATGTATTAGACAAAGGTTTAATATCCCCCCAAATAGACAGAGCACCTTAAATTAATTAAAATAACCAAAACAATCCTTTCAAAAGAAAATGAACAAAGTATACATATATTGGGTATTTTATCAAACAGCAAGGACTATTTTGTATGCTTTATTTAATCCTCACAACTCTATGGTATACCATTTTATTATAGAAAAGCATGTTAAAATAATTTCCTCTATCAAATTGAAAGATTTATAATATTAACTATTAGAAAGGTTTGCAGATATGGTCACATCCTATACTTTTTATTGGGAATAAAATTGGCTCAGCATTTTTGATCATCAGTTGGTTGTTCAGTCCCTCTTTAAAATGGTCATGGCCTTTGACCTAGTAATTCCACTTACAGTAAACTTTCCTGCACAAAAACTAGTAAATATGTATTAAAACTTATGTGTAAGAATAATCAGTGAAGTATTGCTTCTAATAGAAAAATGTTGGAACAATCTAAATGTTATCATGCATTATTCTGACAAACCAAAAGTAAGGTGGGGAATGTAATATCTTACCTTAAATTGTTTGGAAAACTTGTTTAAGAGTTGAAAATGGGCAAAAAAGATGCCTAAGTATTCTTTCACTGGAGTGTAGATGTTGTCTAGTGACTCTCCGTGAATTATCTGAGTCCATAAATGGATACCCCTGTATATTTCTATTGACTAGGCTATTGTATAACTCTGGAAGGGTTGAAGTTAAGTCAGTACGAATGCAAATGAACTATGTTCCTTAGAAATATGATTGATTTCCACCCTATAAAAGAAACACACCTCAAACAGTACATTTCATTGCCCCATGGAATATTAACTAGTTTTGCATCTATCAACTTATTCATTTCAGAATTTCTGATTTCCTTTGTGTATAATAGTTGTTCTTTAAGTTCTCCTCTGAACTAATCTTAGTAACCTATGAGTGGAAAACAATCTTTAACATATGGTCATTTTATATTTTCATGAGAGTCAGGATTATACCTTTTACAAATTATACATTAACATATTAAAGTGGTTGCTTTTTATGAGGTAAGAAGTTCTTTATTGCATGGTATTTGCTGTGGCTTTAGTCATCTGTTCTTATTCAAAAGCAAAATCAATTTTGTTGTTCTCTGGACAACATTAAGATTTTATTTGATGATATTGTTGAGTTTTGTGTTTAGACAAGGATGGAGCTTAACTATTGTACATGAAAACAAGGTGAGCCAGGTAATATTTACTGGACATTAAGTCTTATCCTAAGTTTTACAACACAGACTTCATAAGAAATTTATGCTGATGGAGGAGGAATTGTGGGAAAAAAAATTAAGACATTGGAGTGCACCCGTTTAAAAAAACACAAAAAAACAGCTCCCATGATAATTAAAATATTAGGCCTCGTCCTTGAAATACATGTTTTTTAAATGTTGTATCCTTCACCTTTTTTCCCTTTGACAAGATAAAATGCATGATGGGTATTAAATTTCAACAAAATAGACTTGTGCCCTGTTCTAATCCCTTTTTCCATATGTGGGCTGCCAACACTGGTATTTGTTGAGGTTGAAGTGAAAGCACAATAATACAGACTTTTTCATGCAGCCAACTCATTCTTCTTGTCATGTATGCAGTGCCTCAGGGAGGGAAAAATCAAGGTGCTTAAGGAAAGAGAAAAGTAAAGCAGAAGTGAGAACTCAATCTGTAGAGCTCTGTGAAGTGCCACTGCTTCTTTCCTTCTTACAATCAGTTAATCACCCTATAGAATGCCGGAGTAGTCAGAGCCTGAGCTGAAACAATGAATTCAATTTTTTTCTCTCCTTTAAATGTCTCCTTTTCAGTTATACAGTATTTTATGAAAAATTGATGTCTTGCTAGTCAACATGATGAATGTTGGGACATGCAGGGAATAGTTTAAAGAGTTTGTTTTAACAGTTATGCATTTAAATTGTCCCATTATAGTAGACATGTTTCCTCTGCCAACAAAAAATCAGTTCTTAAAGGTCCAGTTCTCCTAGAATTTTTTTTCCTGCTTTCAATCATTTTGATGGCAATTCTGATGAATTCATGAATTAAAATTATTTCATCCAAATGTTAGATTTCAAGGTGGCAGTTTGGGACCTTTTTTTCTTTTATTGCAGGCTTTAATGCATAATGTGGGAGACATTTAGAGTTTAAAATATGACATATTCTCTAAGGAAAACAGATATCTAGGCTCAGTAGGGCATTTGTCTGAAAGCAATTAAGTTGTGCAGTGCAAATCAGTATAAAAGCCATTTCTGCACATTGGTGTAGTTTAGTTTTAGTCCAGTTCTCAGGTCAAGGTCCCAGTCTCAGATATTGTTCATAGAAGATAAAGGATAAATATTTATTGAACAGATGAGCACAGAGAAAGCATCATCCATTATTCGAGTCCATCAATGGGAAAACAAAGGTAAATTACCTTTTTCACTCCCTTTTTTCTTTTTCTACTTACCCCAGAATCATCCTATCTAATAAAAGAGTAATATGCAAATTAACAATCACTGGGCTATACCCACTAGCCACACCCACTGGCTACATCCACTGGCCAATCAAAAACAAGTATGTAAATTAACCCCAACCAAGATGGCTACTCTCATGGAGAGAGCAGGAGGGAGGCTTGTGTTTCCATGGCAATGGAGGAAGCCAAGCTTTCTATACACCCTGGTAGGCCCAAGCCCCCATTTAAGGCTAAAAAGTTTCAATTATAGAAGATAAATAAATCCTAGATACTAGGGCCTCCACTTGGATCGCCGGGGGCCATTGCTGGCCTGCAACCCACCAAAGGCCCTTCACCCAGAGGAACCCTCACTCTGACCCCAGTTGGCCTGGCCCTGATTGGCTAGACCTAGGGACTCCACCTGTGTACCAATGTTGTGCACCAGGCCTCTAGTGGATTTATAAACTCATATGGCTATACCTTAAAGAGCCATTAATGCCAACTTTTGCATTTTACAGATGGGGCAATTAGAGGTTTAGAGTGGCTGACCACAGGTGCATAGCAAGTTAATGGCATGACTGCCAGATGGCAAATCCAGGTCTTCCAGCTATAAATCCAATGGACCTTTTGTGGTGACAGCTTGCCTTCAGGTGTTTCTATATCTGGTAAAGGGGCAACTCACCACCTTAGAGCTTGGGCATATCCCCTTCGCTGCCTGTCATGAGCTCTGAGCCATTTCAGTTCATAACAGGCAGTGTTATTTCTGAGCCCTCAATAAGGGGGGATCGGTGGCAACATAGTTGAGCCAGTGTCTGGTACTATTCTAATAGACAGGTAAACATGACTGAAATTGAAGAAAATGTACTTATTGGAACTCTTTTCAAGATGGTCTATGCTTATAATTAGTTAGCAAAGACTTCAAGTGTCACAGTGAAGGTTCTGGTAGGTCAGGGATAGTCATGGAGGAGTTTTAACATGTGATTGCTCTTTTGAAAAAATAACTTTGAAAGAGTAACTATGGCAGTAGAGGGGTAGCACAAGTTAACCTAAAAGTAAAAAGTGAGAGAGACAATAAGCATTTATTTGAAATCACTAAATATAGAGCTATTGTACCAATAACTAGTTATTTAGGACACACTGATTCAGGCAGAAACCCAAATAGTGTTCACATCAGGAGACAAAGACAATGTGTATTTAAGAGAAAGGGAAGGGAACAATTACAGCAATAGAAGGAAGGTATTTCTATTGGTGCAGATAACGTAACAGTAATGCTAATTCGAAACGTCTCCCTAGTGTCCAAACAGTTATGAATGTGAGAGTCCCTCACACATGTGGATAATGTTGTTCCTACATGAGGAGTTACAGACCACAAGCCAGTGACTCTCAAGCTGTCAGTAGCTCGGTGACAAGGGGTGAATATCCGCTGGCCCACCTGCTCTATCCATGCCTTTAACGGGCAAATAGGATGCAGTGATAACCAAGAAATGTCTCTAGAAGCAAAAAAAATGGGAAGCACTAAATATATAGCTACCATACCAACAAAAGTCTGGATGACTCTACTTAAACTGAAGCATATACCTAATTTCCTCATTAGAAAGAGACCAATCAATGGTATGGGTCCAAAATGGTGTTTTGGGTCCAAGTGAAACAAGATTGCACTATGAAATTTCATAGAGGCAAGAACTTTTATATCAATGATGAAAGGATAGTTACAAAGCCTGCTCCCAACACTCTGTTCCAGCATGAAGGTAGTTCCACTAAACAGGAAAGGCACAGCTGTAGTTGTCCATGGGTCCATGCTGGATGGGGAAGTCAGCGCAGGACCAAAGGAGGTGGAGGCATAGAAGTTGGGATAGAGGGCACGGAACTAAGCTGAGACATCCTCCATGAGAGTGCAGATTCCTTTTTTCTTTCTTTCTTTTCTTTTCTTTTTTTTTGGTAAAGACATTAAGGCATTTATTTTATTTTTTCTTATTGATTAAGGTATTACCTTTTCAATAGTGATCTTTTTATGGGAATGAATTGTATGTATGAACTAAAAAGGGAACTTTTAAAATTTTTCTACTGGGATATTTTTTTAAAGGATCACAAAGCACACAGTACTTATCTCTGGGAGCTAAACATTTTTACAGTTATTCAACAAATATTTATTGAGAACCCATTAAGTGTTCCAGGAAGTCTTCTAGGAGCTGGGGGTGCAACGGAAAACAAGACACATTCCCTGACCTCATTCTTGAGTATGTTAAATGTTTTTATGGGAAATGGCACTTTAAGAATTTATTTATATAAATAATTTTTTCCAAGTCATGAAAATGATATCCCCTCTTTAGCCTCAGTTCCCACCAGTGCAAAATGATGGCACTGACCTGGACACCTCCCCCGGCTTCTCCTGGCTCTGAATTCCTATGACCACTGTCACTTCATCAGGTTGGTGCAAAGGGCAACGCCTTTCTTCACTCAACTTTTCCAACCTTAATATTAAAAATCTAAATCCGTCTCAAAGCAACACGTCTGACATTTTTCCACACACTGAATCCAAATCCAAAGGTTAAACACATAAATCAACTGAGGAGCTAATCTGGAAGTGTGGTTAGGCACCCAACATGTACAAAGGTTTCTGCTGGCCTCCTCTCCGCTCTCTCAGGCCTTATGTAAACCAGCACCCCAGAGAAATGAGCACCAAGATTAAAAAATACATTTTATTTCCTTTTTTACTGTTCTTAGTATGAAAAATGGAGAAATGGGCTCCAAAGATTACTGCTCTTTTTGAGAATAAGAAAAAATTTTTACCATTTCAAGGTCAGAATTGTAGCCATAATGTAGGGAGGGAAGAGAGAAGAGGAAGATTAATGCTACCATCCTACATGTCAGTCACCACTTATCCATATGACCTCTATGTCTACAGGAAGTCTGTCTGTTAAGCACTATTATTTTTCACTTTAAGATGAGGAAACTAGAGATAAGAATTGTTCGTGATTAAGTAGCTAGGACTAGCAGAGTTGAGATGCTAGTTAAGCCTAGAACCATACTCTTTCTAGATACTCCCTTTTCTCTGCCATCCCAACATGTTTAATCAAGTTTAAAGATTCCAAAACTTAGTAATATATTTATATTTTAACTTATAAAATATAAATATATTACTATTTATATTTTCATATTTAGTCTTAGAGTAGTATTATATTGAAATAATATATAGAAGTGCTCCTAATGACAGAATTTATTTAAAGTCTTTGTCAGATGATTCTGACATTTGTGTTATGTTGTCATAGGAAGCTGATGGTCTTTTCCCAGATGAAATGTGATTTTCCTGTCCTTTTGTGTGTTGAGTAATTTTTGATTATGTTCTCCATGTTTTGAATGCTATATTTTGAGGCTGTAAGTCTCATTTAAATCCTATGGAGAATGTTATATTTTCACCTTAGTAGATAACTGATCCAGTTGGGTTCGGGCCACAAGATTCTACCAGCCTTCTCTGTGTTATGGTTTCAATGTCAGTTCTGTTTCTCAAAGCCCATTCAGTTGTGAAGATATTTGTAAGTGCATATCACAGTACACTGAGATGCTCCAATATTGCTAGTTGTTCTTAAATAGTCATAGCCTGTCTATCTAACATAGCTAAATTGTATGATTGAGAATTGATTGGTTTTGAGATCATACTAGGAATTAGGCCAAATAGATGAGATAATAGTAGATTTGGCATCAAGATCATGAAGAAGAATGAACAGAGTCTGTGGACTGAAGAGTCTAAACTTGAGTACCAGTTTAGGCACTTTAATAGCAATGTACTTCTGGTGAGTTATTCCAACTGAGTTCTGTTTCATTGTTTGTAAAACAAGATAAATGAAATATTGCAGTACATTTTTTATAGTGTAAAATTTTTATATTTATAATTAGCCAGCTAGACTCATTTCAGATGATCCCAATTTTATTGGCAACATCCAAAGCATCATAGTCAGAAGGCAGTCGAACATATGCCTTCTTCTTTTCATCAGGCCTGAGCAGGGTGTAACCTCCGTCATGTGAATGTCATAGAGCTCCTTCACTGCCTGTTTGATCTGGTGCTCATTGGCTTTGACAACCACAGTGAACACAAATATATTGTTGTCTTCGGTCTTCTTCATGGCTGACTTTGTAGTCAGGGGGAACTTGATGTGGCAGAGTGGGCAAGCTTGTTTCTCCTGCGAATACTCCTCCAAGAATATTTAGCCATTGGAAGGTGGATCATATGGGAATCTTCGTGTGTGTGTGTGTGTGTGTGTGTGTGTGTGTGTGTGTAGCTGGGGACACTTTCAGTACTGCTTTCTTTCCCTTAAAAGCCTTTGCTTTGGCTTTGGCTTTGCGAGGGGCAGGAGCTTCTTTCTTCGCTTTCAGTGCCATCTTTGTAAAAAGGCAACTGCAGGATATTTTAGAGAACTTAATAGGACCACATAAGCTGAGCATTGAAGTTAAAATATGTAAAACCCCTGGTGTAGTACCTAGCACATAGTGAGTACTCAATAACAATTTTTATTATTAATTTCAGAAGACATGTACTTCAGTAATAAAGTTATTAAAAATAAAGAACAACAGTGATATCTTCAGTACATGTGCCAAAAGTCTACTTCTGTTTTGGTTTGCTCTGCTCCACTATTTCAATAGTGGAAGATGCTGATGTGGTTATATATGCCTAAAACCTTTCCAGTAACAAACACAGTCAAACAGATGACTTCCCAGACTTCACATCCCTCACTTCTTATATCTCTCTGACCTCATTTCATAGTACTACCCCTTCATTTACTGTTCTTGGTCTATTTTTATATCTTCCCAATTTTCAGCCTTCTCATCACCTGTTCTCATTTTGCCAAAATCTTCACATGCTTCTTCTGGTCTCACAGCAAATGTGATCTCTCCACAGAGGTCTTCTCTGACTATCTTGTCTCAGATCATGGCCTCACCTTTGCCCATGATCTGTCCATCCTATTACCCTGATTAATTTTATTTACAGCACGTATTACTGTCTGAAATTACTTTAGCTATGTATTTAGTTTCTTGTTTATTGTCTGTTTTCACTCAGGAAAATGTGAACTCTGTGAGACAGGCATTTTTTATTTCTACTATGCTTTTTCCAGTCTACAACAGTGACTGGTACATAACAGGCTTTTAAATATTTATTCAAATACTTATTCAAAATACTTTCATTTTGTCAATCATAATTTCTTGAATTGTTTTTTACTCTACTAAAAGAAAATCTATAAATAATATTTGTTTATTTAATTTGACCTTTTGAATTTTTGGTCCTTCCCAAGCATTCAATAATTCATCAACACACAAGAATAAATTTTACATTTAAATTGATTTCCACATTTAAAATCTAAAGTTAGTATTTTTATTGTAGAAGAACCCAGTGAAAAGGAGAAGCCATTAATTGTGTGACTTCTGGACATCTGACACATGCATGTGGTACGAATACATGTGGAAGGCATTAAATTGTGTAACTATCACTAAATACCAATAACACATCTAAGGTTGCATCAGACAGGATGGTCTGTTCACATAGGGTTAGGACCATTGCTCATACAAAGGAACTCAACTGAGATCAGCGAAGACTTCTAGCTACCTCCCCCACACTTCTATTTGACCCCAGATGCTTGGGGAATGAACTCTCGTCATATGGCCACTGAAACTAATATTTGTTAAGCAATATTACTTTGACAGTAGATAACTGATTCATGTCTTGTTGCTCTTTTCATAGTGGCACATAAAGACTTATCTCCTTTATGTTAACTACTGCAAAATATTCCATTATATATAAGTACCCTAATTTATTTAATTTATCTTCTATCAACAGGCATTTATGTTGTTTCTAGGTTTTTTGTTAGCCAAACAACATTGCATAGAATATATGCAAACATAATGTCTTTGTATTCTTGGCACATTGTTCCAGAGAATGAGTTCCTGGAGGTAGACTAGCAGCAAGGTCAAAAGACAATGCGTTTTAAACTTTGCTAGCTATTGTCCTAAAAACTGGTTTCTAAAGTGTCTGTGCCAGGTCTTGGTTTTATTTTAATCAGAAGAAAGCCTCTTCTAACGTAAAGCATCTTTTTGAAAGAATGTTATAGGAATTTGATATTTATTAACTTCTGAATTTTATTAACTTTAGCTTATAATGTTGTGCCTTCAAATTACATAAAATATTAACTTTCGCCATTATTATTTATGTTTTAATATGTAGAGCTTTCTTTTTTTACTTTGAAATATAAGAAGTTATGTCCTCAAGGTCAGACTTCATTTGCTCAGATATCTGACCTGGCAAATTCTCAAAAAGGACTGGGTGTCCATGGCATCAGTTCTAAGATGGCAGTAGCATGAAGGCTCAGAGGATGCTGATGGTAGAACTCAGTGGCCACCAGTATCAGATCTCTCTTCATAAAGTCGTCAGCTACTTGTGTTAGGTAATTCGAAGAGTAAAGGCATTGGAGCTCCCCCAGATTTGGTTTGAATCAGGGTTTTACCATTTATGCACTGTGTGAATTTAAGCATGTTCTGCAAATCCATGTGCCTCAGTTTCCTCACCAGCAAAACTTTTATCTAGAAGACGGTGATGCATCTTGTCATTTTGTGACATCTAGTCCACTTCTCATATCTGTTGCTGCCTGGGAGCAAACAAAACATGAAGCATCCCCTGGGACAACGCACAAGGCAGGTGGAGGAAGCAAATTAAAGAGGAGAGAGCACTACAAACCTGAACTGAAGAGTTCCAAGAGCCTCTCCTTGGTGGAGTGACCTTGACTCTGCTGAGTCATCTCTTGCACTTTTTCCTCCGCTATAAATGGAAATACGGATCCTACCTTGCAGGGCTGGTGTGAGGATTAGAAGCCCTGTGTGTGGAGCACCTAGCACAGAGCCTGACACACAGTAGGCACTCAGTATTCACACTCGAAACTTTTATTTGTGACTTTCATCACCATAAATAAGTGGTTGATGTTCTTCCTTGGTATTTTATCTATTTAGGGAGCATATTTGCTATATTTTCACATCTCTGGAAATGCTTCGTGGCTTAATTGCAATGACGTTTTGTAAGTGTTGTCAGCCAGACGGATGTCATAGTGTAATTTATCTTGCCTCTGCATGGAGAACGTGGACATGAATGAACAGCTGGAACTTCTCAATGTCTCATTTCAGAGACCACTTAAGGAGCCTTTGAAGAAGGGCTAGGATTCTTACTTATTGTCTGAAGACTGGATATTTCCACTCGTGCCATTATTATGATGATCCATTACATCAAGCATTTATTAAACACCTAGCAGATGAAGGAATCTGGGCGAAGACCCAGAAATGCAAAGCCCTTGAAGGTCTTACAATATCACTAGGAAACTAGGACACATATATGAAACATAATTAACTGTACAAGGCAGTCTATGGCCGGTGCCAAGAAATAGTATAGACACCACATAAATGCTTGAGTAGGCAAAGAAAAGAGAAGGTGGGAAGGTGAAGATTTAGGGACAGTTTCACAAAAAGAAAATTATCATGCAGCTTTCAAATGAGAATAGGGCTTAGGAAAGACGTGGGGCATTCTCTCTGACATTGAAAGTGGCTGGAGTAGTGGAGCAATGGGAAAACTCCAAAGGGTATGAAAAAATATAAGTTGTGTCTTTAGGATGAAGCACACCTGGTAAAAGGAAGGAGGAAGTAGTATGGTAAACAAGCAATGTGAGAGGGTTAGATGCAGGCCAGATTGTGACCTTGAAGTCACATTATGTGTTCCTCCCTATTTTTAATTCATAAGCTAATGGTGTGAATGCTCTTGAATGACTGCCATTCAGGCCATTGAGAATATGAGGGAAATCTCTTCTTCATGGATGATTTGATCTGATAGTTCAGAATTAGAAGAAATCTCCAAAGACAGTTTGTCTGACTATTACTGGAAGCAATGGCGTAATTATCAACCACTCAGAAATGAAGATCGTTATTTTTGGCAGATGTCCTTTAAATGTAATTGCTTTGACTTGATTACTCTAGGAAGCAAGACAATTCATTTGGTTACAAAAAGCTTTATTAAAACATTTCTGTGGCCATGGTGGGCAGTTGGCAATGTGGGCTTTGAAGATCAGACAAGCCTATATTATCCTAGCCACCCTATCTAATAAAAGAGTAATATACAAATTGACTGTCACTCCAAAATGCAAGATGGCAGCCCCATGTGGTCAAAGATGGCTGCCCCCATGTGGACACAAGATGGCCACCACAAGATGGTTGGCAGGGGAGGGCAGTTGTGGGCAG
>PVJN01021880.1:20649-34193 GCA_004026805.1 Lasiurus borealis
TTGATCAGGCTGGCAATGGAGTGATTAGGGAGTTATTAGGCTGGCAGGCAGAAGCAGTTAGGGCCAATCATACAGAGGCAGACTAGTAGTTGGGAGCCAGCAGTCCTGTATGGTGAGAGGGATGTCTAACTACCCATTTAGGCCCGATCCTGCTGGGATCGGGCCTAGATGGGCAGTCTGACAGTCCTCAAGGGGTTCGAGATTGGAGAGGGTGCAGGCTGGGCTGAGGGACACCGCCCCCCCCTCCCCTTGTGCACAAATTTCATACACCAGGCCCCTAGTATGATATATAACTTTGGAGATATGTTTAACTTTGTTTATGTAGTAGATCCAGGCTATTTCTTAAGACAGACCTGCCTGATGCCGAAGAAGGGCACCTATCAATATGTTTCACCACATTTAAGGCCCCGGGATGTCCATCAAGGACAAACCTCACCTTTTCAGTGAAATCTGAAATCTGGACCAGTCTGTTGAAAATTGCAACCTCTCCCTTCTTCCCACTGCAACCCTATATTCTAGACTCCTTTTTCTGTTTCTTTCTGTAGAATTTGTTACCTTCTACCATGTTTACTAAATGTATTGTTCATAGTCCAGCCTCATCTGGCTGAAATGTATGATTCAAAAAGGCAGGGATTTTAGTTTACTCTATTTATTACTGTATCATGGGAGTCTACAACAGTGCCTGAAGTCTAGAAACTTCAAATATCTGAAGAACTGTTTCTGGGATGAGTTATCTTAGCAACAGGAAGCTGAGGTGTTGTAGAGTGGGGTGACACACCCCCAGGGACCAGTTCTGCCTCTGGCTCAGTGGCTTCACTGTTTTTTTGTTTTGTTTTGTTTTGTTTGTTTTTTGTTCCTGGAATCTATGACTTTATACTACAAAAGGGAGAACCATTGAAGCTAAATAGAAATTTAAATATTGGTTGAGATGTGACAGACAGAGCAATGTGTCCTAATGGATGTCTAATGATACCTGGGCAGGTCTTTCTACTTGATAAGTATCCAGGATGGAGTTTGGATTTATAAAAGCCAAGAGAAGAGGACCTACATCTTATATCTCTCCTTTACGGAAACAGACTCTTCCTATTGCTCTTCACCACTGGAGTTTGGGATTGAGATTGAATATACAGTCAGTCCTCTGTACTCACAGGTTCTGCAGTCTCGGATTCAACCAACTGCAGTTCGGAAATATTTGGAAAAACATGTTACGTGGTTGCTGACATGTACTATGTATGTAGGCCTACAGTGGTTATGTCTGTGCTGAGATATACAGACTTCTTTTTCCTGTCATTATACCCAAAACAATATGGTATAACTACTATTTACATAACATTTACATCACATTGGGTATTATAAGTAATCTAGAGATGACTTAAGGTTTAGGGCAGGATGTATGTAGGTTATATGCAAATTCTGTGCCATTTTACATAAGGGAACTGAGCATCTGTGGATTTTCTGAGGAATGACTGTACTGATAAAATAATCAAATTAGATACACCAGTTGATTTATAGGATTTCGGCTTTTACAGGGAATTCCTAACCCACTATCACCCATTACCATGAATTAAATTCACATTAAGCCCCACTGCGTGTTTCACTCAGGCCCTTCAAGGACACTAGTAAATCATGTTACAACTTTATCAGCAGCATTCAAAGAGAGGCTTTTGCTGAACGTTAAGTTGAATGAGGACAATTTCCCAATGTTAGTTGTCTTCTGAGAGTATATGGAATATCTGTAGGTGAGAGCTGCATTATATTTTGTTTTTTAATTGATTCATTTAAACTCTGTGGGTCATTTTCAGCATCTTCTCTGTCAGGAAAAACATCCTGTAGACCTTTGATCTGGCTGGCTCTCAATCTAGCACAGGCGGACAATGCTATGCCAAGCAGAAATCTGAAAGAGCCTTGTTCTGGTTTTTTCATAGGATTGCTAGCTGGGGAATGGAAAGAGTAAGAGCATATTACTCTAATTTCACAAAAAAGTCTCCCAGTTTATATCATTTTCACCAGATATATCTAGCAAATGCTTTGCTATGCTAAGCAAGTTATAGGCCAGAAATAAAGGGCACCTGGCACTTTAAATTGTTTTTGCATCTCTTATAGAAATTTGTTATTTTGAAAAGCTGACAGCTCAAAGAGTTTTCACGACCTGGACATACCTGTGTAATAATACCCAGATCCAGAAACAGAACATTGTCAGAAGCTCAGAAGCACCCCGTGTAATCCCTCCCAATCACTACCCATGCCCCAAGGTGGTCACTAGCTTAACTACTCTTTGCTTTCTTGTTCTTTGTATAAATAGAATCAGACATATGTATTCTTTTGTGTTGGCTTCTTTGGATTTTTTTAAGTTTTGGTGACATATGTTTTTTATTTCTATTTATAGATCATTCATTCTCATTACTACATGGTAGTCCATTGTGTATGACCACAATTTATTTATCATTTCATCTCTTGAAGAAAATTTGAAAGGTTTCCAGTGTAAGGCTATTACAAATAATGCTACTATGAACATTCAAATACATGGACTTAGGGTGCATACATGTAGGCACATCTGTTAGTTTTATACCTAAGAGTGGAATTGCAGGTTCTAATTCTTCTATAAGTGAACTGTTTGCTCTCCAAAGAAGGAAAACATACATGGGCATGAAGGAGAAAAGAACGTGTGATGGCAAAGAAACCCAGTAGAAGCCATACACTCTGGATGATTTCATGAGAGGGCTGCAAACCAGCTGCCATTGACCCCTCAGCTACCGGCACCTTGAAGAATACACTCACATGTCCTCCACACTTATCTCTCTTTCCAACAGTGGGGTGGGATGAGGTATAAATCTTCCCATCACCACGAAAACCCAAAGAGAATTTCACTCTCCAGAATCAAAGCATCTAAAGTGGTAAGTTAGTCCATTGCTCCTCATTCCAAGAAATTATCCTATTTGTATCTGCCAAGGAGGGCAGGGAACCGTAATTAAAATTCACACTTGCATATCACTCTCCATCTGCGAAGCACTTCATAGATGTGAACTAATTAATCGTCCACCTCTCGCCTCCTGCTCTGCCATCCTTCCTCCCCACCAAGAAGAAGGTGACATCTCCCTGTTATGCCACTCTTTTGCAAGAAGATAAACACAAGAGCAGGTTATGCCATTTCCTGAGGAGGTCCAGGAGTGTAAAATAAATACTTGGCTGCCTGGGGCCTTTGTGGAATACAATTACCACATACGGGGAGCCTTGCGATCTAAATTGCATAAATAAAGCTGCTGAAGAATTTTTGTCACATATGACAGGGAAGATGGATTTATCATTGCGTTTATTTACTAAACTGTCACAGTGGGGGCTCATGAATATCAATGATGTGATGGCTCTTGGGAAAGCCGCATAAGAACCCTAAGAAGGAAAAAAATCGCTCAACGTTTGCAAACATGGGACTATGAAGGTGTTTACTATGTTTTTTTTTTTTTCTCAATCCAAACAGAACCGTTTTTAAATTGGTCGGAAAAGAGAACATGGGTGAAATACCAGATTCCTAAATATAGAGAAAACAAAGTGTTGTCTAGTCCTTCACATCTTGGTGATGAGGAATTTTATTTGAGTTTTTCTGTCTTCTTAAAAAAATAACATCTTATGTAAGTTCTAGTTGTCCATGTCTATATATTAACTACTAATCCAATTTGGTTGAAGTCATTATTTTCTAAAGGGAAAAAGCCTAGGCTTGTGAAAAATCTGTCATTGTATATTTGTGATGTATAAAAATGGAGAGATCCGCTTTAATTTTAGAGACAACCTACATTTGTAAAACCGGGAACCAAGGAAGTAATCAGAACTGGTGATTATGCCAGACAAAAAGGGTTCTTCCCGAGGCTACATTCTGCTCCGGTTCTGTGCGAGCAGCCTGCTCTGCTTCCCCGGGATTCTGTGCATATTGAGGACACTGCAGGCTCCTTGGGGCATTAACTAGACAAAAATTAGGAGGGGAAGTACATGGTTATTAGGCTTGATAAGTTTGTTCAAAAGAGAAATTAAGATGCTTAATATTTGATTTTTTTTTCTACCCATCTTAGCTCTGCTGGGGTGAAAGCTTCCTATCAGAAGCTCTGAAAGAGGATCAAACAGCGGTGCCCTGAGGGGATGTCTCCACAGTGGGGGGAGGAGTGGAGTAGGCATATGTCTCAGTGATGAACTAGACCAAGGGAACAGTCTTCTGCAATAGAGTGGACTGTATTACTCAGAAAGGCCTTCACCCATGACCCCATACAATAGAGAGAAATGCTGCCAAATAAGGACACATTGAACAGAAATACAGAGACGTGCTCCAAGCAACTGAAGGATTTTTTAAAGAGATACTTTTTTTAAAAAAGCATATAGATAGATAGATAGATAGATAGATAGATAGATAGATAGATATTATTTCAGAGAAGGAGAGGGAGAGAGAGAAACATCAATGATGAGAGAGAATCCTTGATTGGCTGCCTCCTGCAGGCCCCCTACTGAGGATCAAGCCCATAATCCAGGCATACTTCCTGACCTCTTGGTTCCTGATTCCTTGCTTAACCACTGAGCAACACCAGGTTGGGCCAAAGGATATTTTTAAGATGCTAGAAATTAAGAGGGAATAGCAAGTGAGCGTTGAAGCCAAAATCCCAAGGAGAAACACCTACCTTAGGGCCAGGATTTGGAAGACTAATTTGAGATGCCAGTGAAGGAGTTGTAAGAGGGAGGGTAGTGAGATGGGAAAAGTAGACAGGCTCAATAGCGAGCATGGGGCTGTTCTGTCGTTGCAGGTGCTACCACAGGTCTTGGAAAATGAAGTCTGCGAGTCCCTTAGGTTTGACAATTAGGAAGTCTCCCATGGTGCCTGGGAGTTTTTATGCATAGCCTGGGGCGGGAAACCTTTGAAAAGGGTGTCGGCTATGAGGGAGGAGAATTAGCTGAGGAGGAGGGGGAAGAGAAAAGTGGGGCAACAGGAAGGACAATGAAGGGAGCTCAGACCAATAAAGAGTTTCATGTTTTGTTGTTTTATGATAAAATAAGTCTTTATATGTTAGCAAGCAAGAAGTCACAGAGAGACAAAGAGGCATTGAGATACAAAAGGCAGTAATAGATGGAGCGAAAACCAGGAGGGGGCAGGGAAGATCGCTCTCAAAAGTAGGTGGAGGAGTTTACAATGGCAAAGGTAGGTCAAAGCAATGACTTTCCAGCATTTCAGTGTATTTTATTATCTTTGGGCATTATTGTGGCTGCCGAGAAGTCTGCTCTCAGTCTGATGCTATTCCTTTTTTTCTGGCAGGATGCTAATTATCTGTTTTTGTATAACCAATTATTCTAAAAGGTAGTAGCATTAAATGATAAGCATTTGCCATCTCACAGTTTCTATGGCTCAGGAGCCTAGGGGCAGATTGGAGGAGTGTTCCGACTCAGGGTCTCCATGAAGTAGCAGTCCATATGTTGCCTGGGACTGAAGGCTTCTCTGGGATGAAGGCTTGTGGGGACGGAGGACCTCCCTCCAAGCAAGGTGGCTCACCCCCACCCTGGTACATTAGAGCTGGTTGTTGGCCGGAGGATTAGGAACTTCACATGGATCTCTTAAGAGTGTATGGCATCTGGCTTCCCCAGTGCAGGTCATCTGGTGTGGGGGGAGAGGGGAGAAAGAGAGAAGGGGAGAGAGGGAGAGAGAGAGAGAGAGAGAGAGAACAAGAAGTCACCAATTTTTTTAATGACCGAGACTTGGAAGTGACACACTTTCACATTTACCCCTTTCTGCTTGTTAGAAGTGAGCCTCTAAGTAAAGCCCACATACAAGGGAAAGGAATTCCCCTCTAAGTCTGAGGAGAGAATTTTCAAAAATCTTTTTAAACTACCGCTGGCAGCATGGATAGAGTTAAGACGTTTTGGGAGTCTCACATTGGCGATGAACGGTGTACTCAGATGATCTGAGACTCATTAGGTGTGAAATAATGAGTCATGTGTACACCATATCATGTTATTCTGCTATACATGCCTGAGAAGGTCCGCCATTCTGAGCATTTTATCAGCACATTGTATCTGCGGTGGCAGCTAAGATAGTACAGTGCTTACACTGATAATGGGGTAGATGACAGTGAAGGGGTGGATGCATTTATGGCCCCATTTGTTACTTCTTTTCCTGGCAGATCTTGTCAATGACTGCCTCCCCCACCCTCCACCTCACCCCCCTACACACACACACACACACACACACACACACTGTGAGTCACAGCGTTTCTGAAGTTCTGACCTCGCTTTTCTCTGGCTGGAGCAGGGCAGCCCAGTATGAATGGAAAGAGCCAGATCTGAGGTGAGGCTTCTCACATAGACACACTGCAAAGAGAAGGACTTGCCCCCACTTTTGTTTCCATTTTCCTTTAGTGAGCGAGGAAGGCAGAGGAATTAATGAGGCTCATTGTGTATGCAAGGGTGGGCTCAGTTTGTGTTGAGCTAAGTCTAGCAGAAGCTGAAAAAGCATATCTGGCCCAGCTAAGTAATTAGACTTCACATTTCTCCAATTTTCTAAGGAAAAAAAAATGTCTTTAGTGGAACGTGTCTTTACACTCGTATCTCACAGACAGACAGGCTGCTCTCAGCCCAGCTCTGGGCTTGGTCCTTTGTTGACCACATTTAAAATGAAGGCGAAAATCACTGCTGTCAAGGGACTGATTGAGGAAGAAGCTGGCTGGAGCTATGTTCTTGGTTACAATGGAAATCCAGCGAAGTGTGGGTCTAG
Source organism: Lasiurus borealis (assembly GCA_004026805.1). Lineage (NCBI taxonomy): Eukaryota > Metazoa > Chordata > Mammalia > Chiroptera > Vespertilionidae > Lasiurus > Lasiurus borealis. Next base: position 27,389 of record PVJN01021880.1, read on the forward strand.
ACCAAATGCAGGAACCCAGGCAGTCATGAAATTGCCTGCTTCCCTTCTTCTCAAATAACTGGAAATACCTGGAAAACAGTGAGCACGTTTTCCACATGCTGCCAAATACGTGGCCACTGGAGCCTGGATTCAATTCTGGCTCTGCGTAAATTCACTTCCTAGTCCTCTGCCTCAGTTTCTCCATCTGTAGAATGGGGACAATAGCAGCACCTACTTAATTGGGTTGTTATGAAAAATTTATGCAAGGCACACAAAAATAGTGACAGGTGCACTATCAGCAGCGTAAAGCTATTTTTATGATAATTATTCATTATGACAGGGTAGTGTTGTGCACAGAGTAGGTGCTGAATAAATATTTGCTATCTGAACTGAATACCAAGATTTAAAATTAGAACAGAGTCTGTGAGGAGAGGGTACTGTCATCCCTACCCTGCTCCCATTTCAACATTAGTTACTCCACCATCTCCACCCCCACCCTGTGCTCCAGGAATATTGTAGTACTCCTGTTACAGCCCTTTTCACACTGCATCATAACTCCTGTCCACATCTGCCTCTCCCACATGAACTGCCAGCATATTGAGGGTCCAGTGCATGTCTTATTCATCTCTTAAATCGAGATAATTGCTGTGAGCAAGTTACTTTGAAGATTAAATGAGATACTCAGTGTAATTTGCATTTTATTTGTTTATAGTCTGCTAAGTTTCAGGGAGGATTTAAGGTGGATATTCTTTGTGTGCTGTTATCATTTTTTAAAAAAACATGCCGAAACTGGTTTGGCTCAGTGGATAGAGCATCGGCCTGCGGACTGAAAGGTCCCAGGTTCGATTCCGGTTAAGGGCATATATCCTGATTGCGGGCACATCCCCTGTAGGGGGTGTGCAGGAGGTGGCTGAATGATATCTCTCTCTTATCGATATTTCTAACTCTATCCCTCTCCCTTACTCTCTGTAAAAAAATCAATAAAATATATTAAAATATTAAAAACCAGCTTTACTGAGGTGGAATTGATATACAAAGAACTGCACATATTTTGTGTGTACAATTTGATACCCATGATACAACAATTAAGATAACACAAAAATCCAACACCTTTCAGATTCCTTATGTTCCATTTTTCTCCTGCGGTAAGAACTTTTAGTGTGAGAACTGCTCTCTTAACAAATTTTGAAGTGTTCAATACTGTATTATTAACTATAGGCACTATGTTGTACAGCAGATCTCTGGAACTTATTCAGCATAAAGAAAACTTTTTTCTGTTTAATAACAACTGCCCCTAGCCCTTGGCAACTGCCAGTGTACTCTCTGTTTCCATGAGGTTGACTATTATTTATCTATTTGTTTATTTTAATTTTTCTTTATTGTTGAAACTATTACAGATGTCCCCTCCTCACCCCCATAAACCTCTCTATCCCACTCCCATCTCCTCCCCAGGCCTTCCCTGCACTATTGTCTATCCAAGGGTTATGCATATATTCATGTAAGTTCCCTGGTTAGTCTCTTCCCACCCACACCTCTGAAAAATGTCAGTCTGTTGCATACATCAGTGACATTGAGGTTGACTATTTTAGATATCTCATGTAAATGGAATCATGAAGCGTCTATCCTTCTGTGACTTCTTTTGCTATCTATGTCCTGCCAGCTCATCAATGTTGTCACAAATGGCAAGATTATTTATTTATTTACTAGGGGCTCAGTGTACAAATTTGTACACTTTGAAAGGAACTGTGGGCCATGAGGCTGTGGTAGGTACAGGGGTAGGTTTTGGACCCTCCTCCACACCCCTGCCCAGCCCCTCCCATCACAGACGCTGGTCCCCTGTCTGCTAGTAGCCCCACTCCCGCCACTGCCATTCCCACACACTTATGATTCTGGCACCACCCACACCTGCTGACAGATTGGAGTGATTGGGGCCAGTGCCAGCAGCAGGTGCAAGTGGGGCCAGCACCGTCAGTGGGTGTGAGCAGTAGCTGCTGCCCCCATAACCCCTCAGGAGCAGGGAGAGTTGGAGAAGCCCTCAGGGATGATAGGGGCTGGCAGCCACTGCTCCCTCCTCCTGATGCTGCCAAGTACTCAAGGCTGGCACCAGGCCCAGCAACAGGTGCGAGCGATGACTCTGGCACAGGCAGCAGGTGCAAGTACCAGGTGGGACTGTGGCACATGGGAGCAAAGAATTTTCAGTAACCAACAGAGGTTCGTCCAGATGACAATGACCAACACCCCTACTTGGCCTGGCACCCCTGCTTACCTGCTCTACCATCCTGTCATGGCCGACGCCCACTATATTCCGTGCACTGCCGCCTGCTGCCGATGCCCACCATGTTTTGCATGAGCCCCCAGGTGGTCAGTGCACGTTATAGCGACCAGTTGTTTGGTTGTTAGGTTATTTGGCTGATCAGTCTATTTGCGTATTAGGGTTTTATAGAGAGAGCTTTATTTATTTATTTATTTTTCCATCCTATATAATAAAATGGTAAGTGTCAGTGGTCTGGTCATCCATTCAACCGATCAAAGCGTAATAGGCTAATGATATGCTAAGGCCACTCAACTGCTCACTAAGACATGCACTGACTACTAGGGGCAGATGCTCTGACTGGTGGGTTAGCTTGTTGTTGAGGTCCGGCCAATTTGGACTGATTAAGACAGACCGGACATACTGTGTAGCCCTCCCGCAGTTCCTACCCAGTTGGCCAACCTCCTGAGTCCCTCCTTAGCTCTGATCATTCACCGGTGGGGTCCCTTGGCCTGGCCTGCACCCTCTCAAAATCCAGGCTGAGGGCTCCCCACCTCCCACTAGTGCAAGAATTCCATGCATTAGGCCTCTAGTTTATTTATATGTATCTTTATTGTTGAAAATATTACAAGTGTCCCCTTTGTGCCTCCCCTCCATTGACCTCCCATTGGCTGAATAATGTTACAGTGTACGTACATACCACATTTTCTTTCTTTATTCATATGACAATGGAACTTTTAAAACTCAATAGCAAAAACACCAAATAATTGAATTTAAAACTGGGCAATGATTTGAACACACATTTCTCTAAAGAAGACAAACAAATGGTCAACGGGTATATGAAAAGATGCTCAACAGGAAATGCAAAACAAAACTACAAGATATTACCAAATACCTATTAGGATGGCTAATATTTAATAAAAATAAATAAAAAGAATAAAAACAAAACAGAAGATAAGTGTGGGCAAGGTTTTGGAGAAAAGGGAACCATTGTACACTTCGGTGAGAATGCAAATTGATTCAGTCACTATGGAACATACTGTGAAGATTCCTCAAAAAATTAAAAATAAAACTATCATATAATCAAGCTATTCTTCTGGGAATATACCCAAAAGAATTGAAATCAGGATCTTGAAGAGAGTATCTGCCAAGATGTGGAAATAACTCAGTTTCCATTGACAGATGAATGGATATTATTACTTCTTTACACAAGTCTGGTATCAAAACAATAATATCTAAAGAATAGAACACTCCAAACAAGTCCCAAATACTTCCCCCTGCACTTACAGTGACAAGTGCTAACCACCTGGGGGACCTTGGGTTGTTGCCACAGGTGTGAATTTTCTGACTCCAGGCGCTGCTGGCCTGTGAGCCCCTGTTTTAGTGTCCCCCTTCCGCTTCAGGGATCTTCAGGATGATGAAATGCGAGCCAACGAAGGCAGGTGGAGAACTCTGCCTCAGGTGCCTCACAATTTCAAGGTTCATTCACAACAGAAGGCACATTATTTCACACATTATGCATGTAAATGTAGTCTTGTTCTTGCTAAATATTTGAAACATGCTAATAAGAAGGCCAGTGTTTGCATTCAGTTATGCTTATGGAAGTGCCTCACTTTGCATGATGTCACCTCCTCAGATCGAATGTGGGCTGCTCCTCACACTGAAACAGGTGTGAGCTCCTCTCCTGCCAGGCTCAAATCCTTGGGGAGATTTGAGGAGAGGTGGGGGTGTAATGGTTTCCTAAAATCTAACTCAATTTCTCTAACAGCCAAGCTTATTGAATCATATCACCCAGCAGGAGACACAGCCAGGCCAAAGGGAAGGAAGAACAGATTAGTCCTGTTTGCATGATAAGAACCTCCTAAGGTGTGTCTTAACTGATGGGATCTGACAGCCCAGCCTGAAAGCTTTCGCTGGAAAATGATAGTGAACAAAAAGCTGCTGAAAAATGCTCTACAGGTGTGGTCACCTACAGTAACCCTGCCATCTTATAAGCGATATAGTCCACGCTGGCATCCAAATTGTAGTGCCGGAATTTTTCACACAGCCACGCACATAATCTCTCTAACCTTTTCCAATCCTTTAAGATGAGCCGTGGGTGGAAAGTGGTAGCATAGGCTCTGAAGTAAAGCACACCTGGGCTCGGATCCCTTCGGCACCTACTCATGGGGTGATATTTACTTTTTTGTACTGCAGTTTTCTCATCTGTAAAATGAGAAGATCTGCTTCACCAGTTTGCCTTGAGGATTAAGGGCCATAATAGCCTAGAGAGAATTTAGCCTAGAATCTTTCTTGTAGTAAATGACCAATAATAGTTCCCTTCCTTTCCCTTTCCGATGGGACTAAAGGAGCATTGTACCTTGTCTTGGCTGCGCTCATTTCCTTTTCCAAATATTAATAGCTAAAATAATTAATTTGGGAAAAGCTAATGAACATGCCTTCATTGTGCCTTAAACTTGGAGGAGAGGTATTTGCAAAGGGAATTACATGCTGAGTGGCCAAATGGCACATTGGTTACATGAGAAGTAAGGGCCTATGGGCCAGATACAACAGAATGAGGTTTTCTTGGCCTGAATTTCCATTTGCCTCCCGGCCAGTCAGTGCCTGTGACATGTGCCAGGGGTCTGTCCTTCATTGGCTGTCCACTCTCAGGCGCTTTATCTGTCTTCCAGGCAGTTCTAAAGAGCTATCATGTAAAATAAGCCATGGTGATCTACCAATTCTTAGCCTTGAATTATGGATACCCAATTACTATTGATTGATTGATAATAGAAATACTGTTCATCCTTTCTGCTCCTATCTCCTGCGGCCCTTCGCTACATTCATACTGTGCTTTATGAGACCCTCCCTGCCCCGTTGTCTTATGAACAAAATTCAAGCCCCTTTGTATATGAGGTCTTCCCTTACCAGTCCTTGGTCTTCTCTTGAGCCACTTTCATTGACAGTCCAAATACCTGATAGCTACTAGTCATGCCACCTACTTGAAGGGCCTTAAGGATGCCATGTTATCTCCCATCTGCGTGACTTTGAAAACGTTCTACTTTATTTAGCCAGAATTGACCTCTCCTGCTTTGTCTCTGGCTAAATCCTTCTGTGATTACCCTCAGATAGGTAAAGGTTCCTCCTCTAGGATGCTTTCCTGTGTTCTTTTTTATTGACATATCGTCCTAGCCTACGACAGCCTCAGGACTTACTCTATGAATTATAGATTTTTATTCTACTATAGACTCTGAGATCCTTAGTGTAAGGAACTGTGACTTCAATTTCCTTTATCCACTGTTTACTTTAGTTCCTGGACTACGGCTAATTGTCAGTAAATGCGAAAGGAAAGAGTGAAGAAGGAAAAGTTAAACCTCATTTGTCTTTCAAAACTCTACATCCTGCTATCGAATCCAAAGCCATTCTCTTGCCCATCCTTGGCTAAAGGTCAGTAAGCCTGAATTCTTGCTCAAAGAAAACCTCCTAGTAGAGAATATTTTTTATATCAAAGTTAGTTTAATGAGATAAGGTTTATGTTTAAAGATGAGACCTACTTTCTGATATTGCAGTCATGAATTTCTGAGACAGATACCAGTGAGAAGCAATATGGCATAGGCATTAAAAACACCAGTCATGGAGCCAGACTGCCTTGGTTCAAATCCCAGCTCTGCCACTTACAAGCTTTATGAATTGGGCAAGTATCTAAATAGTTCAGTTTTTCCAGCTATAAAATAGAGATAATAATAGTACTTCATAGGAATTGCTGTGAAGATCAAATGATTTGATGTATGTAAAGTGCTTAGAAAAGAGCCTGGCACATGGTAAGCACTATATGTGTTCTCATTCACAGTTGTCTAGACAAGAATTTTCCTAAATACTTTGCTGCAATCTTTTGTTTCGCGCAATCTTGCATGGAAGTCTATATACAAAACATACGTAAATACAGAGCTGTCTTGCTGAGAGGGGAGCAGAGTGGCTGGGGGTTCTTCAGAACTTTAGGGCTATGGAGAAACTCGAATCACACCCCAAAGCTCCTCATTTTCCAGGAAGAGTAAGACCCAGCCTTGACCTGATTTGCTCAAAGCCCTGCAGGAGCACTCACTCCCTTCGGCATCAGGGACCCTCATGGGACTGAGGTCACCTGGTCCTCCAGTCAGAGGGATTCTCCCCTGATCTTATGGCCCACAAAAGACTCAGAATTTGGACCAAAGGAGCTGGGCTCCACTCACCTTTCTACAGTCATTTCTGAGTGGCCCCTCAAAACTTTTGTCTTCTGCCCAGTGGAAGAGTGTGTTTCTGCAGACTCCATGATATGATTTTACTGTGCAATTTGTGCTATCCATTTTGGTAAAATTAGAAGTGGAATTCAGTCTGTCTTCCTTTTTCCAAATAGCTTGAGAATTTATCTCCCTAAATTTATCATTAAGCATATTTTATCATTCTTAATTTGCTATCATTTGCTCACCACGTTGTTCCAAAACAGATGGGCTATGACCATACTGTGTACATCTACACCATGTAATTAAATCAGAAATGTTATCTTATTATATATAAGAGACACATGCAAACCAACCCAGCCTTTCCCGTGGTCCTCGT
>PVJN01021881.1:0-34047 GCA_004026805.1 Lasiurus borealis
AACCACTTAAGTATAGTACCTCCAAAAAAATAAATAAGGAATGATAGTACAATTTTTTAACAGCTGCAAGCCAAGGGTTGAATGAGAATCAAAAAAATGCTTGTGAGCACATTGGGAGGGTTCTGAAGGATCTCACATACCTTCTTCCGGGAGCCCAACACCCAAATGCTTCTCCAGAAAAAAAAAAAAAAAAAAAAAAAAAAAAAAAAAAAAAAAACTTCTTTCTTCCCAATATATATTGTGCCATCTGCCTTGCTGCCACCCCCTGCTCCTGAGAAATTTCACCATACACCTAAAGGCAACTCTTAAGACTCCTTTAACATTTTCTTCTCATTTTGAGGAAATGTATTTAAGTATAAGAGATAGGAAGCATTGCAAGGAGTAAGCAATACTAGGTATAGACAGAGTTATAATTCCCCATAAGGCTGTTGGACAAGCCCCTTGCCTTCTCAGGGCCTCAGTTTCTCCACTGGTTCAACAGGGGCCATAGAAAAAGTAGGTGATGGCCTCCGGTCACCTTTCTCCCAGCTTTATCTTTCTAGAGATTGAAGAATCACATGGATAGAGCAAACGCAAGACCACATCCTAGAGGGAGCTTTGGATCTGTTACCTAACATGGGTTGTCATCTGACAGCAACCCAGATGGACCAAAGAGTGTCCTGAGGGTGGCTTCTAGCCCCCAGGAGAGGAAGGTGCAATCCAAGCGGGGCGTGGCCATCTTGCTGAGTTGAGGAGGCAGAAGCTGAGCTAGAGGGCTCTGCGGTGGCTGGAATTTGTAAGGCAGGGTGTCAGAGAGAACACTGGGAACCCACTGCCAGGGTTTGTAAGATTGCTGGCCTGCATATAAGCGAAACAAAACTCTGTAAGGTCTGAAAGAGAGTAGCTGACACAGGGCTGAGAGCTAAACAGAAATGCCAGCGGTCGCACAAGACTGGGAAACACTGGACCCTAGTCCAACTGCCGTGGAGATTCATTTACGACCGCAGAAAGAACCAATCACAAAATTGAGCATCACATCTGAAAATAAGGACCACACAGCAAGACGACTGAGAAAATTGAAGCAGATCCATTCTTACAAAGAAGAAACAATCTTGATAGTTCCAGAAGGATGGGCCAGTAATTTAACTGCCTGCTAGGATACAATTCAATACCATTTAAAGCAAATTGACATAATCAATTTTGTTAACAACAGTTCTCTTGTGAATAAAGAGGAACACACACACACACACACACACACTCAAAAGAACAGAATCCAAGATGATTCAGATGTTAAAATCTGAAGATGAGAACTTTAAAATAACTAGTATAAACGTACTGAAGGTTTTAAAGAAAATTTGAGAGAACAAATAAATCACAGTAGAGGAATGGGAAGTAATGTTTTAGGAATGAAAAGTACCACATATACAATGAAAAGTTTACTCTGGGCTTAGCAATGGTTCAGAGAGTGAAAAAGAAAGCATCATTGAACATGAAAACAGATAAACAGAAATCTGAATTACACAGGGAGAAATTATTAAGAAGTAAAGAGACTCAGTAACCTGTGAGATAATATCAAGTGGTCTAATCTTATTTAATAAAAGAGTAATACGCTACACCCACAAGCCACGCTCAATAGCCACACCAACCAGCCCAATCAGAGCTAGTATGCAAATTAACCCAACCAAGATGGCTACAGCCACAGAGAGAGCAGGAGGGAGGCTTGGGTTGCCTCTGGTGATAAAAGAAGCCAAGATTTCCACAAACCCAGGCCAGCCCATGCCTCCGCTTAAGGCAACAAAGTTTCAATGGCTATGCAAGTAGAAGGCTTGGCTCTACTTCAGGCTAGAAGATAAACAAATCCAAGATACCAGGGCCTCTGCTTGGGTGGCCGGGGGGGCATGGCCAGACTGCAAACCACCACAGGTCCCTCACTCAGGCCGCCCCACGCCCCAAGGGAACACACACCCTGACTCAGGATACCTTTCTGGGCAAACCAGCTGGCCCCACCCATGCACCAGGCCTCTATTCATCCTATCTAATAAAAGAGTAATATGCAAATTGACCATCACTCCAACACACAAGATGACTACCCCCATATGGTCAAAAGATCCTGCCCCCACATGGACATAAGATGGCCACCACAAGATGGCCAGCAGGGGAGGGCAGTTGGCATGGACCAGGCCTGCAAGGGAGGGCAGTTGTGGGTGATCAGGCCTGCAAGGGAGGGCAGTTGTGGGTGATCAGGCCTGCAAGGGAGGGCAGCTGGGGGTAATCAAGCCTGCAGAGGAGGGCAGTTAGGGGTGACCAGGCCAGCAGAGGAGGGAAGTTGGGGTAACAGGGCCTGCAGGGAAGAGCAGTTGGGCGGGCCAGACGGGGGACCCAAGTCTACAGGAGAGGACAGTTTGGGGAAAACAAGCTGGCAGGGGAGCAGTTAGACATCAGTCAGGCTGGCAAGGGAGTGGTTGGGGGATGATCAGGCTGGCAGGCAGAAGAGGTTAGGGGCAATGAGGAAGGCAGGCAGGTGAGCAGTTGGAAGCCAGCAGTCCTGGATTATGAGTGGGATGTTGAACTGCCCATTTAGGCCTGATCCTACCTGGATCCAGCCTAAACGGGCAGTCGGACATCCCTCAAGGGGTGTCTTAAATTGGAGAGGGAGAAGACTGGCTGAAGGACACCACTCTCCCTACCCCGCATGCACGAATTTCATGCATGGACTTCTAGTCTAATATATAAAAGGCCAGGGTTGTAACAACCAATCACGATTGACCAACCCAACACTGACTGACCAATTGCAGCCTAGTGATCCAGCACTAAATGCCCAAGGGGCTGAGACCCAGAGAGAGAGGCAGGATCTGATGCACAGCATCAATGGCAGCTGTTGATCAGTACTTACCTCTCTCTTTCTCTACCTCTTTCTTTCTGAGCTTCAACAGCATCCGGACTTTTCTTTCTCTCCAGGTCTTCCAGAGCTGCTGTTAAGCCCCACCTCTCTGATCAGGCCCAGAGATAGGCCTGGAAATTCTGACTGACATATGAAATGACTAATCAGAACCAAATGTGGATGCTGTGAAGAACCAATGGCTGTCTAGAAGGCAGAGCTTTGGATGCTGACTAGCATAGACACTGACGAATCAAAACCAAATGTGGAGAGCAAATGGCTGTGGAGTTTCTGATACTGACTGGCATAGAAATCAACCAATCAGAACCAAATCTGGGGAGCCAATGGCTGCCTAGGAGATAGAGTTTTAGACACTTACTGACATAGAAACCCAACCAATCAGAACCAAATCTGGGTGCCGTGGGGAACCAATGGCTGCCTAGGAGGTGGAGCTTTTGATGCAGGCATAGAAACCAACCAATCAGAACTACATTGGATAGCAGAGGAGGGCAGTTGGGAGAGAGATCAGGCCTGCAGAAGAGAGCAATTGGGGGCAAGATCAGGCCAGCAAGGGAGGGCCATTGTGAGTGAGATTGGGCCAGCAGGGGAAGGCAGTTGGGGACAACCAGACTGGGAGGGGAGGGCAGTTAGGGTGATCAGTCTGGCAGGCTTCTAGTCATAGACAATCAGGCAAGTAGGCAGATGAGCAGTTAGGAGCTAGGAGTCCCAGTTTGTGAGAAGTACCTAAACTGGCAGACATCCACCAAGGGGTCCCCAATTGGAGAGGATGCAAGCTGAGCTGAAGGAACCTCCCTTCCATGCATGAATTTCATGCACCAGACCTCTAGTCTATATAATAAAAGCCCAGCAACCATTATGGCAGAATGACCAGTCTCTATAATGTGCACTGACCACCAAGGGGAAGACACTCAATGCAGGAGTGCCCCCTGGTGGTCAGTGTGCTCCCACAGCGAGAAAGCACTGCTCCACCAAAAGCCGGGCTCCCAGCTGGCAAGCACAGCAACAGTAGTGGGAGCCTCTCCCTCTTCCACAGCAGAGCTAAGGAGCAGCGAGATGAGCAGTAAGGAGAAGGAAGCAGGTTTGAAGTAAGGAGTGAGGGGTCCCAGACTGTGAGAGGATGCAGGCTGAGCTGAGGGAACCCCCTACCCAGTGCATGAATTTTGTGCACCAGGCCTCTAGTGTGTGTGTGCGTGTGTATACACAACACACACACACACATACACACACACACACACACACACACACACACACTGAGTGGCCAGATTATTATGATCTCTGAACACATAATAATCTGGCCACTCAGTGTACTTCTCTTGAGTACCCCATTCACTTGATATCAAAGATACTATAAATCATGTGCTTGATCAGTTTTCCCCTTTGCACTGGCTGATAGACAACTCGGGGCAAATAGGTGGTTGATCTCCAACAACAGTCTAGAATACTTTTGGCATCTATTTGAGATACAAATACACTGAGTGGCCAGATTATTATGCGTTCAGAGATCATAATAATCTGGCCACTCAGTGTATATGAGACAGAGCTGAGAAAATTGACATAAAACATATTTAAGGGAATAATGTAGCAATGCCACAAAAATAACAACCAAAAATAGAGAAACCAGTTTAACATTGTTCAGAAATTTTTCTAAAAACCTTAATGAATTGAGAGACATTCCTCATTTCATGGGTTGGACAATTCAATTTATTAAGTGGCAAATTCTCCCAAAATTACTGTAGAGACTCAGTGTAAATTTTGGTCAAAATCCCCAAAGCCTTTTTGTTTTATAATTTACGTACTGAGGCTAAAAATAGTTATGGAAATGCAAAGAATCTAGTAGAGATAAACCAACCCTGATAAACAAGAGCATGTGTATGAGAGCAGGGGTACATGGGAACTCTGATTCTTCCTATTAAATTTTGATGTGAACCTAACACTGCTCTAAAATTAACATCCTTTTTAAATGCTTGTGCACTGGGACTTTCGTTTTGCTCTTCTGTCATCGTCATAACAATCTTCTAGTTGAATAACAGCTCTTTCCTTTTTTGGCCCCAGAATAAAAACAGAGCAGAGATCTAAGCTATTCTATTCACAGCTTGAATAGAGCTCTTCTGATCAACCCAGCCTGGATCAACTGACTTCTAGCTTGCCCACAGACATGTGAGAAAGTAAATGATTGCTGTTTGTTGTTGTTTTTTCCTATAAAAAGCAGAGTTGTAAGAATAATTTCAAGATTTACAGTAAAGCTACGTGTTAATCAGTACAATGAGATATCTAAATAACAATAAAAAAATAGATCAACAGAAAAGAACAGAGAATCCAGAAATGGACCCAGACATTTACAGACACCTAATAAATTACAAATATTTAACAAAAATAAATTGGGGATAAATTTTATTTTTAATAATGGTACTAGGTCAGTTGATATCCATATGGATAAAATGAACTCTAATCTCTATATGATACCTTATATAAACATCAATTCTAGATGATTCATATATACATACATATAAAATGTAGAATAATAGAGCTTCTAAAAGATAACATAGGAGAATAACTTTTTAATGTAGAACACAAGTATTTCTTAAATATGGCAAAAAATTAAACAAATGAAAAGACTGATAATTAGATTGCATTAAAATTAAAACCATTTCTATTCATCAACACACTACCAATTATAAGAAAGAGAAGCCATAAACATTATATATATATATATATATATACTAGAGGCCTGTTGCACAAAAATTCATGCACTCAGGAGAGGGGGGTCCCTGAGCACTCTCACAGTCTGGGACCCCTCAGGGGATGTCCAACAGATGGTTTAGGCCCACTCCCCAGGAGATTGGGCCTAAGTTGGCAGTCAGACATCCCTTTGGCAGCCTAGGAGCCCTTGGGGAATGTCTGTCTAATGACTTAGGTCAACTCCACACGGGGAGCTGGCCAAGCCATTCGTTGGCCATCCTTAGCACTACTGCAGAGGTGGGAGAGGTTCCCGCCACAGCTGCTGCAATGGCCAGCCATGAGCCAGATTCTGACTGAGCAGCACCCCTCCTGTGGAAGCACACTAACCACCAAGGCGCAGCTCCTGCATTGAGCGTCTGCCCCCTGGTGGTCATTGTGAATCATAGTGACCAGCCATTCCAGGATGTTCTGCTGTTAGGGTCAATTTGCATACTACTCTTTTATTATATAGAAGATAAACACACACATACACACATACACTAGAGGCCCAGTATCTGAAATGCATTCATGGGTAGGGTCCCTAGTTCTGGCTGGCAATCAGGGCCGATCTGTGGGGTGTCTGATAGGGTGATTGCGAGACCCCCAGTGGAACTCACCTTGGCTGACCAGGCACCACCTGCTTGCCAACTCTCCTCCCCCATCACTGCCGGTTGCCTTCCTCTGTGAGGCGACCAGGGAGGCAATCTGGGGGCCCCTGCTGGCCCCTTCCTTGGCTGGCCTGGAGCCTGTAGGCTGAGGGCAGCTCCTGAATTAAGCATTTTCCCCCTGATGGTCAGTGCACATCATAGTGACCGTTCTGCCATTTGGTTGATTTGCATATTAGGCTTTTATTATCTATGTATGTAGATATAGATATAGACATAGACATAGACATAGATGTCAAGGAGTCATATCCAGGAGATAAAAAGAACTTTTATAAATCAATAAGATATAATTCAATTTTTTAAAAGGCAAAATACTTGAATAGGCAAATTCTAAAAGAGGTTAGGTAAATGACAAAGTATACATGTATAAAGATGATCCACTAGCCCTCACCTTTGTGCAGAGGTTTTAATCACAATATAGTGTACAGAAGATGTGTAGAATTGTACCTCTGAAGCCTATATAATTTTGTTAACCAGTGTCACCCCAATATATTCAATAAAAAATATCAAAAAATAAAAATAAAACCACAATGAACTATCACCATATACCTAAAAGAATAGCTAATGTTAAAAGACTGATTACATTAATTTGTCACATTATAATACTGTCTGGCATTTAACCCCCCAAAAAAACAATTCTACTCCTACTGTGTCTCCAAGAGAAATTTAGCCCAATACTACCAAAAACACATATCGAATATTCATGGTAGCATGGTTCATTACACCTAAAACAGGAAACAGCCCAGATGTCTGTCAGCAATAAAATAGATGCATTTTGAATAGAATAGATACACATAAAAAATGCTATTCCAGAATGAAAAATGAACTCTTGCTATACACACATGGATGAGACTCCAAATATAATTTCAAATGAAAGAAATAAGACAAAAAATACAAACTTTATAAATCTAATCTATGTAAATTCAAAACCAGGAAAAACTTCCCCAGTGGTTAGAATGCTTGGAGAATTAAGAGGGTACAGAAGGTTTTCTGTGGTGCTGACACATTCTATATCTGGATCAGTATGCTCTTCATGTTAGTATATTCCATTCCTGTGTGCCTCTCTGCATTTATGTCATGCTCCAAAATAAAAGTTTTACCTCTCTTGCCCCTGAAAAGGCACTGCAAAGGTGCAGTTGCGAAGTGGTGAGAGTTGATACTATGCTAATAATGATGGTAGGAAATAGATAGTCAAGAAATATTCAGGTGATACATTGAAAGGACCATTTTGATCGATGAGATATGTAGATGTGGTGGGGGAAGAAATGAGGAAAAGGTAAGAATCCAACATAACCTTTCTGCTATTAGTGATGAAATGAATGGTGGGACCATTAGCGGAAATCAAAAATTCAGGAAGAATGTCTTGAACTAAAGGTGCCTGTGGCAATCTACAGGACTATCTCTGGCAGCTAGTTAATTGGGAGTTCAGTAGAACTGTCCAAGCAAGAGATATGGATATGGGAGTCATCATCATCCCTGGTCATAATTAAAATAATGAACTGGACGAAATCATTCATAGAGAGAACAAAGAGCATGAGGGGCATGTGAACAGCACCTTGTGGAACACTGCATTTAAGCGGAAAGCACAGAGACAGGAACTCATGACCAGGACAGAAAAGGCTCAGCTGTAGAAACAGGAAGGAAGCCAAGAGACATCAGTCCTGGAAGGCCAAGCCTAAAGGGATGCAAATAAGTGCAACCAATGAAGTGAAGTCTCTCAAAAGCATGGCCGGAAGGCAAGGAATTAGCTCTGTAGGTGTGGTCCTTGGGCAATTTATTGCTCCGTTCTGTGCCTCAGTGTCTTCACTTCTAAAGGAGGAATATTACAGTACCTGCATTAAAGGGTACTATGAGAAATAAGTGAGATTATATATAAGTGTTTACCAAAAGTAGACGTCATTACCTGTAATCACCATGATCCTTGCATACGCACATCAAGCAAGGTGTTAGTTTTCAGGATGGAGGTGGTGGGGACAACATTGCAGGCCCAGCAGAAAGAGCCAGCAGGAGCAAGGCGCTGGATACATGAGAGAGGAAGCAGAAAGAAGAGGCCCCAGCACCTCACAGGTGAGTGGCACCAGATGCTCTGACGTAGGGTTTGAACAGATGTGGAAACACAGGCATCTGATGAAGTGATAAGTACTGCAATGAACGAGGTCATTCCAACCAAGGCTTCCACAGTAAACCTAAATGCATTGGGCAGGACCCCCATCTTTGAAACAATTGGTGCAGATCTGTGATACTGCAGGAAATAACAAGTTTCACCATTCATTCATTCATTCATTCATTCATTCTTATTGGATAAACATATACTAAGTGCCTAGTATATCATTTATGGGAATAAAAAATAGCTCTTACCCTTGAGGAGATTACAATAGGATGTCGAATAAGGAAGGGAAGAGGAGTCGACATACACTGAGTGGCCAAATTATCATGATCTCTGAAGGCATAATAACCTGGCCACTCAGTGTTTATCCTATATAATAAAAAGCTAATATGCAAATTGCCCCCTCAACCAGGAGTTTGACAGCAGGCAGGCTGGACCTTCCCCTGGCCAGGCTGGCTGGATCCCACCTCCCACCCATGCACAAATTCATGCACCGGGCCTCTAACATATATATAGATAGATATAGATATAGATATGTAGATATAGATATAGATATCGATATAGATAGATATATATACAGATAGAGACAGAGACAGAGATAGAGATAGAAATATATACACACACTGAGCGGCCAGATTATTATGTGTTCAGAGATCATAATACTCTGGCCACTCAGTGTATGTTCCCTATGTACCGAACTCTGGGCTTTATAGACATGATATATGTATTTATCTATTAAAAGGACTGGAAAGTAAAACTCATTATTCCCATTTTACATATCTGAATACTAAGGCTTGAAAAGTTAAGTAATTAACCCAAAGTCATATGATTGTAAATAATGAAAGATATATGATATCATTATCATCATACTGCCCAATTACTTGCATATAAATATACTAGTGCCCTGGTGCACAAATTCGTGCACATTGAAAGGAAATTAATTAGAAAAAATATTTTAATACAGCTATTCGCCCTTTCTCTATAATAGAAGTGTCAATCAAATTCAATTTCGACAACGATAGACCAAAACACACACGTGATGGCATCAGCAAGAGCTTTATATCTAACGTGCATATGCTAGTCAACTTAGCCTTTTATAGTTATAGAATAAACTTGCTTAATTAGACCTGCTTCCTGCTGTAGCTAAACTTCTTCCAGCCCAGCGAAGCACCCTAACTTCTCTTTCAGGTAATTGTCAGCAACACAGCAGTAAATATCAACATAAAGCAGATTATGATTGTAGATCATGCAAGGAGAACAAAGGGTAAAATATTTCACTGCAGCAGTGTTTGACTATATACTGCGCAGTGAGAAAACCTGAAGTCATTTTCAAGGTCCACCATTTCTTACTTCTTTTCAGTCAGGTTAAGTTTCTAAACTTTCTAAATCTCCATTTTCCAGCTAATGAAAAGGAAATAGGATTCTACTGAGTCTCCTATCTACCAACTCCAGGACTTCTGTGAGGATCAAATGAGATGAGGCATGGGAAAACTCTTCACAGACATTTGGTTCAGGTATAAAATGTTTGCATCTAGCTATAAAGCAAGCTGTGGTCCTGGACTGAAGAAACTCCAAGGAGGCTAGTCGCTAGGGAGAGGAAGCCAGGCTAGGTATGTGAGGTCATTACCTGGCACCCACAGTGACCATTTCCGAGCTGGGCTGGGCTGTGGGCGGCATTTTGGACCATGGGATCTCGGCAGTGTCGGCTGCAATTTGAGGGCTGTCGCTCCAGGGTGGTGCAGGGTCTGTGTCCCATTTGGGGGAAGCCTATTGTTGGTTTGTCGGCACCAGTCCACAGTGCCCTTTCTTTGTGAATGGCCAATGAGCATCATGGCAGCTCCTGCGCTTAGCAGCTTAGCATCTGCCCCCTGATAGTCAGTGCATGTCATAGCAACCGGTCAGATAGTTGTAGGGATACTTAGCATATTAGCCTTTTATTTATATGTGTGTGTGTATATATATACGTATATATATACACACACATATATATATATGTATATGTATATATGTATATATGTATAAAATTCCATATAGACACATAATAATTTGCATATATATATATGTGCAAGTAATCATTGTTCCATATGGTAAGGTGGGTATCACATTGTTAGAAGAATTATAGAGAGTTCAATGCATTAGGTCTTAAAATAAGAGCTTTCTCAAAAAAAAAAAAAAAGGTCAAGAGAAAGAAAGAAAAGGTTGACTAATATATAAATGTTACCAGAACATATGTGCCCATAGTCTACTCCTCCTGGAGAAGGAGAACGTATCTGTAGATCTTGCCTCATTATCAAAATATAGGTCTTTCTTGAATAACCACAATTCATTTTTATGACCAAAGTTACACTGGATTTTCTCCAAGCTTTTCTGAGAACACAGAATTGTCCTTCTGCACTGTCAAATCCCCAGACCGCATACTTAGCAGCTGTTTTTAAGATATTTTGTCAAAATCGCATGTCATATAGACAGAGAATAATTTGTTGCAGGCATTTTTTACATCTGGTTGACTCCAATCAAATCATCCAGAGATTAGGTACAAACTTACACATTTTATCAGTTTTAATTACTTAAAACAACTCTGATGGCCGTTTGAATCTCTCCCACCCCCCAGATACTCCACACAAAAAGTTTCAGAAATAATAGGGAACAGATGGCAGAAATATTTAAAACTCTGGTGTTTAAAAAAAAAACTCAAAAATAATCAAGGAAAGATTTCATTTATTTGGAATTTTCTCTATTTAGAAGAAAACTGTTTCCCATGAGAAAGGGCATCTACTCAAAACCCAGCCCAAACTTTTAAAAAATTCCCTTTAATCTAATTTAAACCAAAATGAAGTGTTCTTCAAAGCGAGAACTGGATCAGGATTGATTTAGAACTTGGATCTCAGGTGTGTACGTTAATGGACGAGCATCTGTGGGCAATTTGTCTGGTGTCTAAGGGCCCTTCATGGATCCCACACAACTGATCCCTGAACAAACCACATCTGGAGGTGTCGGAGCCCCTACAGACCAGAGCTCATGCTGCTTAAGTATACACACACCCCGAGCAATGCAGGGAGAAGGGGCCTTGGAGCTGCGTGGTAGGACCAGAATGCCCAGCACACAGAGAGATCTGCGAGTTATCTCCCTGGGCAAGAAGAGGGGGGCTGACATCTGGATGCTGCAGAGACGACCATGCCCATGCTTCTTCTATAAAGCAGAAATGGAAGGTAGAAGTCGAATTTGAAGTAGAATGCCCAAAGCTTTAGAAGGAGGCTTGGACCAAATGGCCTCAGGGCTTCCTTCCAGCTTTGAGTTCTGAGGTCCTCAGGCTGACCTGAAGAAGAAGCCTCTAGAAGGATGCACTGTGATATGGATAGCAAGGGATAGATGAAAACCAAGTCCTTTAAGGCCATAAGCCTTCAATTCAACTCCTCCTTATGCAGCTAACTAGCTGTACAACCAGGACAAAACCATTAACCTCCCTGAGCATTGCTTCCCTCATCCATAAGTCCTTCTCATTCAGTGTTAAAAAAAAAATACCATAACATGGTGTTTTTCACCACAGAACCAACAATAAGGAAGAAAGCCTTCCTCACACTAACCCCACTACAAGTAACCCCCAAATTGCAAATGAGTTCAAATGGGTAATGGGCTTCTACTCACCTGTGTGGCTCAGACTGGTGCTTCGTAGGGCCTCTACCAACCATGCTGTCTACAGTAAGTGGCTTCACCCAGCGACTGAAGGGCCTCCAGGGTCACACTGCCACGGATGAGCCCTGGGCCTGGCACTAGTAGGGGCTCAGTTGTCCCTTAATAAATAAATGAGGACTATCTCTCTTGGCAGAGACCCGCTCACAGTTCACAAGCCTGGGTCCCTTTCTTCCTTGGCACAAGGCAGCTGACACTCCTGGCCTCCCTTCAGTTAGGTGTGACCATGCGGCTGAGTTCTAACCAATGGAAAGAGAGTGCAGATATGTGCACTGCAGACCGGGGCCATCAAAACAAACAAACATAAAAAACCACAACAACAGAACACAAATGTTTCTCTTCAAACATCTGGTGCTGAAGAGTAGGGTAACAAAAATCAGAGTCACCACTTGGAGGAGAGGAGTCCATTTTTAGATACGTCAAAAGTCCAAGTGTAAAGCTGGCTCTTGCTTTCATCATAAGACACTATTTTGGGATTTGTTAGGGCAGTTATACCTAAGACAAGTAAGTCTCCAATGTGAGTGTGCATCATCAGAACCTCCTAGACCTCTAGACTTCTAAGCCCATCCTCAAACATTCCGATTTGGTAGGTCTGGGGCAGGGGTCAAGAACTGGAGTTCCTGTCATGTTTCCACGTGGTGCTGATGCTGCTGGTCTAGACTCTACTTTGAGAAGCGCTGTCTCTAACTTACAATTCTTGCTTATCAGGGCTGGCGCTGGCTAACCCTAATGAACTTAGCAAGCTTGAGAGCAATTTCAAGAACAAAAGTTATCCAGGCCTCGACAGCAATGGGATGCTTAGAAATGAGTTGACAATGGATGTTTGAAATTTGACTCAGGAATTTGAAATTTATTTTGAAGGCAGCAGGAAGCCTCAGAAAGACAGGGACCCAGGGGATATCAAGAAGCTGGAATAGAGATGGACATGTAAGAGGAAGAACTAGAGCAGCGGTTCTCAACCTGTGGGTCGCGAACCCTTTGAGGGTCGAATGACCTTTTCACAGAGGTCGCCTAAGACCATCAGAAAATGCATATACTTACATTATGATGCATGACAGTAGCAAAATTTCATGGTTGGGGGTCATGAGGAACTGTATGCAAGGGTCACGGCCTTAGGAAGGTTGAGAACCACTGGACTAGAGGATAATATGGGTGATTTGGATAACAGGAGGATGCTGACATAACTCGGGCCTCAGTAGTGTGGTGGTGGCAGTGAAGAAAGTATGCTGGTGTGATCAGGTGATGGACCAGGCATGGGTGGCCAGAGTGAGCAATCAGATTTCTGGCTGAATGGACAGCAATGCTGTGAGAAGGACACAGACAATAAGGCTGGAGGAACAGTCAATCTGTTCAGTTTGGGATATGATGGTGGAAGGCCCATGGGACCTGCAGGCTCTGTGGGGTCCAGGGACAGACATCAGAGCAGTGATGTTCCCATCTGCGATTCTTCTGGAGGCACCAAGGAAGCATTTGTCCGCTTCCTTTTTTTCAGATTCTAGAAGCCATCTGTATTCTTTGGCTTGTAGCCTCATCCTCCATCTTCAAACCACTAGCACACCATTTTCCAATACCTATCCATCTCTATTGTCAAATCTTTACCTCCTCTGCCTCCCTCATATAAGGATACTTAGATTATAGGAGACCCAGATAATTCAGTATAATCTCCCCATCTCAAAATACTTAATCATATCTGTAAAGTCGCATTAGCCATGTTAGGTAATAGATTCACGTGTTCTAGAGACTTTGACATAGGCATCTTGAGATGTGGCCATTATTTTCTGCCAATCACAGGATCCTAAGGCCTCCAAGCAGCTGGAAGCTTGCCCATCTCAAAGACTGACTCTTACTTGCTGAGGTATTACCAGCAACAATGTCACCTATGCAGAGCCACACACAAGACCAGGATGCCAAGGCCCTTTGGCAAAGGGGGCTGGTCCAGCCAATGGGCAGCTTTGTGACCCTGACTCAACCACTTTACCTTACTGAGCTTCACTTCACTCTCTGTAAAATAAGAGCAATACCTGTTCCAAATGTTAAGGGGACTACATGAGCTGGTCAAGAACCAACACAGGTAGGACACCCCCATCCCCACCTCTCTTCTTGGCCCCCTTCTGCCTTCTATTCTCAGGACACACAAGTGCAACCCACACTCAGTCCCTCAGTGGCTGCCATCACTATGCTGTGGGGACTGATGAGCTGTTACTAATGGGATTTTTCTGAGGAGGGAAGGATAATAGAGGAGCTTCAGTGCCTCACTCATCCTGCTAAGATTTTGACACAGACACAGGTCTTAGGAGAATTAAGCAAAGAAGTAGAAATGCTATGAATTAATGTCAGTGCCTCACATAAAATGATACCTCCTAAAACCTCACTTTTTGCCAGAAAACACTCTGATATGTCAAAGCATCTCTCTGAAGCAGCTCTGATCATGTCACCCACCTTTTTAACATCTTTTGAAGACTGTTCTGCTGCTGACAGGACAAATGAGCTCTCCTTGGTCTGGAACCTCAACAGTCTTGTGCCTGTCTCCTGATAATCCTTCCGGCTTTGTCCGGCAACCTGCCTGTCCCAGCTCACACACAAAAAGCCTCTTCCCCAAACCATGTCCCCTTTGATATCAGTTCCTTTTTAAGCCCTAATACATGTAACACCTCTGAGTGAGGTGTCTTCAGCTATGAAATGTGTCCCTCTGAGGAGTAAGTGAAACTACACTTGGGACACCTGAGAACATTGCGGGGGAATAATAACTATCAAGAGTCATGCTAACATTGACATCTATAGTATGCCAAGTCTTCATGAAGGTTGCCTTTCTTTCCTTATCACAGTGTCTACACACGACATGTTCCTCAGGAGGCTATATGGTTGGGTAATGATGTCGCTTCACTTGTCTTATGTGTGCACCCTTGATTGGCAAGAGCCACTGCCCGTACTCAGTGAACATTTACAAGAAACCAGATGGAAGAATAAGCGAAAATGGACAACTTGTCTACCAGCCCATGTTTCATTTCAGTTAAAAGTTTCTTCTGAAGACTCAAGGAACCATTATTTGCCCTGACCCACTGGGTGTTCCTGCTAACACTCTGAAGAGTCCATGACTCATTTTATTAAAAATTATGTCTTGGAACCTCTGTTCCAGGATCTTGGCACAATCAAGCTCAAAGCCCTTGACCTAGGCAGGTCTGTCTTGTTTAGTTATTGAGTGTCAACCTATGAACCAGGAAATCACAGTTTGAGTTCTGGTCAGGGCATATGCCAGGTTATGGGATAGATACCCAGCAAGGTTGTATGCAAGAGGCAACCAATTAATGATTCTGTCTCATCATTGGTGTTCTCCCTCTCTCACCCACCTCTCTCTCTAAAATCCATAAAAACATATATTTTTACAAAGTCCTTGACCTGGTCAAACCAGACCTTGTGATCTGGCTTCATCAGGCTGGGTCTCTACTGCTGTGTTGTTAGCAACCCCTCTCTTTGAATTTTTTGCCCGAGCAGCACCAAACTTTATACCATCTTCCAAACACTATTGCGCCTTTGCCCACACTGTGCTTCCATCCAAAGTGACCTTTCTTCTAAAAATTCCCTAGTCAGCTTCCTAGAGCTGGCTCAAATTAACCCTCCCAGTGAAGCATGCTGCTCCCTTTCTCACCACCTGTTATTTTTGCTCTCATTGTAATAACAGCTACAAATACCTTTACCGATCATCAGTATTTAGGGAGGTCATGTGCTAGACAGCTTTAACACCTTATCTCTAACCCAGCGCTTCTCATCATAATTCCCGGGAGGATTTTTAAAACACAGACTCATCCACCCTACTCCAGTTTCTGATTCTATAGGTCTGGTATGTGGCTTGAGAATTTGCATTTCTAATAAGCTTCCAGTAATGGCTACCCTACTTTGAGTAGCATTGCATTACTTGTGAGTAAGATTATATTACCATTCTGCAAGGAAGGAGAAGCTAGGTGCCATGGGTTAAATGATGTAATGATGAGGCCAAATTTTGGACCTGTCTTGGGAGACACAGCCTGAGCTTCCACATTCAACAAGAGCAGGGACAGCAGCCACAGATACTAACAGTTGACCCGACACCAGGTATTCCACCAAGCATGACACATACATTCTCTCATTTAATCCTCATAAGCTTCTGAGTTGAATTCTACCAATCCCCATGTTTTAATTGATTGGGAAGCCGACACAGAAAGAGTAACTTACTCAAGATCACAGACAGCATTTGCTAAAATGGAGACCTGGGCTAAGAGATAGGGACAGCACGCCCACATATTAACAATGACCATTTTCTGAATGTGATGTTGTCCAGCCTTCATTGCAATCATCCTTTACATGCAAGTCTCCCCTTCAGACTGTGAGTATCTTTGAGGTCAGGGAAATTGCCTAATTTAACTTTGCATCCCAGACACTGGCAAAATGCAAGCAATTCACAGTATATAAATAAAGGAATAAATAAAGGATGTAAAAACAACTGAAATCTTAACCATTTAGCCAATAGGTGGCTCCTCCCTATAAATGGGTCCACAGAGAGACTCCGAGGACCCCAATTTGTCTTCCAAATACAAAACAATGAAGAAAAACAATAATGACAACACAAAAAACACTCTGTCCCCAGAAGCTGTGGGTCTGCATTCAAAGGCAGCTCCAGAGCCAAGCAAAAGACTTCAGGTTTGGCAAAATGAGGTTCCCACCCTGAACTACAAAGGCTTCTCTTGTTTCCCTTTTAGCTGATTTCTCTCCTTTCTGAGCCTTGGTGTGTGTGTGCTGGGGAGGAGGGGAAGCGGGGGAAGGGAGGGTGGGTCTAGCAGCTGCTTTTCAAACTAACAGCTGCAAGGTGGGGGAACGCAGAGGAACTTTTCTGTTGCTTGTAATCAAGGGTAAAAATAAAAGAGGCATAATGAAAATTAAGGAAAATAAACAGTGATCAAGCCTTTTCTTCTCCATTTGCCTGTGGAGTCCTGCTGTGTGTCCAACAATGGAAGAGGAGCTGGACTGGGACGTGGGCCTCCACATCTGCTGCCACTGCCTGCAAGACAGAAGGACGCCTACACGGAGCCAGTGTTATGGGACTGGGGAGACAGGGGCCTCACAGCCCCTTCTCCTACGCAGCCGAGAAGGCTGGGGCTGCATGAGGAGAGAGCTGGGTGGGAGGACACCCAGGCAGAGGCGGCGAGTGAACCAGGAATGCATGCTGTTTGGCCCTTGGCTGTGAGATGGGAAGTTGCATTCAGGTGTAGCCCTCAAAGTTTCCATTTGCTCAAATCTCTTGGGGAAGGGACTTAAGAGAGGCCCTATCACCAAATTGTAGATTCCCTGTTTCATCATGGCCACCTTCTCTCTTCTCAGGACTTTCTGCTGCATCAAGCACTCCATTCAAGCATCTGGGTTCTAACTTGACACAGATTTGGCCCGCAGGCTGAGGTGAATGTGGCTTTCAATGAAGGCAACAAGAATGACAAGCTACCCTATGCCCGGTGCGATACTGTGGTCCTGTCAGGAATAGCTTAGTTCTCACAGCAGCTCTACCATGTAAGTAGATGTATTCCAATTTTACAGATGTGAAAGGATCAAAATGATAAAAATATGACAAAAATATATAAATCCATGTCTGTGTCCCCACTGTCAATAAAGAGAAAATCTGGCTTCCCCAGTATCGCTCATCTGAAAAGTGAAGGGATCCTCACTCTGATCCTTATGACCTGGATCCCGCCTTCAGGGTGCTCTGGTGATGATGGAAGCTGGGCATCCAGACTCTCTGCTGGGAATTAGACCTCCACAGGGAAGAACCATGTGGGAGTGAGAAGTGTTCTGAGAAACTGCCTTCAGACACAGCTGACCAGTCATGGAGAACAAGAGCAGAAAACCTGGAGGTGGAGCCCTGCAGGCCAGTGATGGCATTAGGAGCAAGTAGAAGAGAGGAAAGAGACTGGATTCCAGGTATCAGAGGATTTTTCCATTTCATCCAGAGCAGATGGAGGATAACACAAAGAGAACTGGAAGAGAGGCGCAGGGGAGTTCAACAAGTGGGAGCTGCTTAGAGGCAACATCTGAGAAGATCAGGAATTCCCGGGGACATGTGGCCATCAGTTCTGGCTGACCCTATAGTAGACACCATAGTAATCGGCTGACTAGGAGGCAGGTGCACCCTCTCAGAGGCTGGAAATGTCAATTGCTGTTTGCTCACAGCTTCATCCCTCCTGGGAGTTGCTTTACCCAAGGTTGTTTGCTGGGGGAAGAGGGATATGGCCAATGACTGGAGGAAGTGCGAATACAAAGGCCTGGTCCTCTAGCCTCAATTTGGGACAACTCTGAAGGGCAATCTGAGCTCCAGGGTTCTCCCACTGTCTCAGCCATGCAACTTCAGTTGTAACCACATCGCAAGTAGCTTTCCCTCTGCCCAATCCTATCTTCTTCACGCCCCTGTAAGAGCAGCACAACTTTCCCAAATAAACCCCATGCACGTAGTCTTTCAGATTTGATTTCCAGGAAACCCAATCTAAGACACCCCCTCTGCCTCAGTGCTTCCCACCCCTTCCTTCAAAGAAGCCTCTAGAGAGAAGTTTGGCAGAATTTGGGGGAGGATGGGAGGATGAGCAGGTGAGGCAAACCCCTTTACTTGGCCCCCAGCACAGGCTCCTCCTGTCCAACCAGATTCCTCCATGGCTCTGTGAGCAAGCTGCAAGATTTCCACCGTGGTTTTGGCACCAGACATTCAGCAGAGTCTAATTGCACCAAATTTTATTTGAGTCTTCGCTGAGGCTGTCACTTCATCCAATTAAGTAGAGGTTACAGAAGGATCCACTTGTCATTACAGCAATTCCTCCTTGTGCTAAATGCTCCCAGAATCTTAACTACCAAGCAGGCATGATCAGAAAAGATGGCTTCAGTGGAGACGATAGTATTTCTCTTTCACAGAGACAAACATGGACAGGCCCCTAAGCCCAACATGCACTCCCCGTGTACAGCAGCTCCATAAATTAGACAGGCCTAAATAACTCAGGCTGGAGACACGGATGGAAACAGAATGCAGATGAGGCTTACCACCCGGCAGGCACTGCCCGTGGAGGCTGGGAGCCCACATTACTTGGGCAGCATGGTGCAGTACAGGTACTGAGCTAACACAGGAGATGTGGGCTCAGTGCCCTGCCCTTTCTTGCACTTCCCAAAGCCCCATCCTCTCCGCCATCACCTCTAACACCTCGCATGATCTGACCCCTGACTATCTCTCCAGCCTGCACTCCCACAAACTCACCCAATCCATTCCACCACACCTACCACTTTCAGTTCCTCCAACACTCCATGTTCATTCCTACCTCTAGTGTTTCCAACTCACCTGCTGCCTTTCCCTAGAAAAGTCTTCCCTCTCTTTAAATGAGGAAACCTTCTCACTCTCCAAGTCTCAGATCAAAATGTCACTTTCCCTAAGAAGCCTTTCTTGTTCTCTCACCAAAATAGGTCTCCCCACTTATTTTCCACCACTAAACTGGTATAAACATGCCAGTCTTTCAGAAGAGAGTGAACCCACCTTCTTTAAAGACAGTAAACCCGAGGATTTACCTTGTTCCCTGTCCCAACATGCTTCTAATCACAATTTATAATAATATATGAGTCTATTAACTCTCTCAAAGTCCAGCTCTACCTGTAGAACAGTGCTGTCCAATATGGCAGCCACTAGCCAAGTAGGGCCATTTATGATTATATTAGAAAGAATTTGAAATTCAATTCCCAAGTCACAATGGCCACATTTTGAGTGCTTCACAACAACACATGGCTATGGAGTCACAGACAGAAGACAGCACAGATATTGATGCCCATTATCACAGAAAGTTGTTTTGGACCACGCTGGTCTGCAATAGATACATTGCCGACTTGATCAACTCCAGTATCCCTGGCCCTACAATAGTTCCTGGGGGTAGAGTAGCCACCCAGGAAGTATCTGAGTCGATAAATGACCAAACCAACAACAAATATTTTACACAGAGATAGTTCAAAAGAGCTAAGAAGAGGGAATGCTCCTATCTATCTGGGAGGCTGAAACAGTCTTCATAGAGAAGGTGACATCTACACTGAGCTTTGAAAGATGACAGTGTGAGAATAAGGTAAAAGCACAAAGAGGCCGGCCGAGGCACTGAAGAATGAAAGATCATGCAGGTAAATGTTCAGGGAGTTGGCTAGTTTCTTGATGTTGCTGTCAGTGGCAGAGCTGAGATCAGAACTCAGGTTTCCCTGCCTTGTAAGTCCGATGCTCTAGGGCTCATGGCAGAGATATTTGCTTCAGGGGCCAGAACTGAAACCTGCACTAGTGAAGCATATCTTTGAGAAACACAAAAAATGCTGCATAGAGATTTTTAAAAAGCCAAGGTGAAAGAGGAATGCCATCGTTCATACTTTGCTAAGCAGTAAAAGGTCCCTGTATCCTCTTCCTGCCACTTGTGGCTTCGGTGAAAACACACCTCCACCCATTCCGTTTGCACAGGAGACAAGGTAGCAAGCTTGGTAAATAGAAAAGCTGACCTCCTGAGAAGGCTTCTAGGCAGGATAACGTGATGATGCCACCTGTGCAGAAGTCAAGTTGCCCATTCAATGGGGCGGCACACATCTGCTTTCAAACAACTCGCTTCCCAGATACCAGGTCTAGCCCCCTGCCCTCTAGGTGACATACGCATCCTGACACCATGTGAGAATAGGGTGACTCAGTCTTGGGAAGCCAGGAGGGTGACAAGGATTACAGGGACAGGGAACAAGGCAAATCCTTGGGCTTACTGTCTTTAAAGAAGGCAGGTTCACGCTCCTCTGAAAGACTGGCACGTTTATACCAGCAAATAGACCGGAAGATGATAGAGGGAGAAATTCCCAGTGCATGCCTGGCTCTTGGCTTGGCTTTGGGGAAATGAAAGGAAAAAGAAACAGACTTAGGGAGAGAAGCCAGAATGAGCCCACGAAGCTGCTCAGCATTAATCACCTCCAGACCCACTCTCGCTGGTGCCCTGTTCCACAACAGCCCCGGGTCTTCGCTGGGAAGATGAAGTTCGAGCTGTAGTGGCGCATAGCTCATTAGCACCTCAGTGGAGCCAAGGGCTGCCCACCTTCCAGAAGCTATTCTGAACTCTCACTCCAGTTACTTCTTGCACTCAATGTAAGGCTTCTGCAGTCGCTCTGTCCAGTGCCCTTACAGCCACTGGAGGACTCCTTGGGCTTATCAGCACACACGGCTTCACTTCATAGGAAATGGCATTCCATCCTTTGCACAATGGTTCTCTGGGATCCGAACACAGCAAGGCCCAGGTCTGGAAGAGGCAATTACAGGGATGTGCTGGGAGTGGGGATCCAGGCTTCAGCTGGGTGCTGGGGCAATGAGGGCAGAGGCCCTAGTGACAGCAGGTGTGGCATGGGGAGCCCTGCAGGCAGTTCCAGAGGTGGCTCAGGAGTCCCATCCAGGAACCACACACCCTGGAGCCAGGTTTCCAACTCAGATGTAAAGCCTTGTGTCTGACATCTATTTATGACTCCTTTGCTGTCTAGATCAGCTCTTAGCTGTCCTGCATATGGTCACCAGGGCCCAGGAGAATCTTAGCTCCACATATGGCCTGGCAGGTCCCACCTCTCTAGAAGGCCGTCCCTCCAGCTCAGCCAGAGGATTCTGGAACTGGGATCTTCAAGGACCTCTGGATAGTGAGTCCTGTGGAACACTACCGACTCCTAACCTCCAGGGCAGCCTTCCAAAGCCACTCCTCTCTGAAGGGCAGAGGACTGCTCTCAACCCTTCCAAACATCAGTAGGAATCCAGTAAATGGAGTTCCTTCTTGACCTCAAAATGCCTCTCAGTAGACTCTTCATATCCATGGCCAAATACCATGACCCTGTTCTTCAAGGCCTACTGACCACAACCTGAATAGAGAGTTGAAGCTGCTAGATCCCAAGGCTTGTGATTATAGAAGATCAAAACTTGGTAGGATCCTAGAAGAAAAGGACCTAGTTCAAACCTATATGTAAAATGAGCTAATACTCTACCTACATCAGAGGATTTGCTCTGAGTGTTTTCTAAGATCATCCTTTCAATGTGCTGTATGAATCAGCTTTTGCTGCAGTAACAAACATCCCTGGATCTTAAAGATGTATACAGACACTTATTTCTTCCTCTCAAGCCACAGGCCCACTGTGGGTCAGTGTGACGTGGCTGGAAGTTGGATTTAAATCTGCTCCTTATGCCCCTTATTCCAGGAATGAGGCTGAAGCAGCAGGTTCTAATAACAGATGGCAATGGGCAAATAAGGAGGCAGAAATACATGGTACCTCTTCTTCAAATTGGCACACTGTTCCTTCTGCCCACCTTCTATTAATCAAAGGAAGTCAAATAGCCAAGTTCCAAGTCAATGGTTTCTGTCAAAGTTATCAGAAGGTGCATTTTGCCATAGGGTGGGATCAGAAAAGGTAAACATTTGCAGAATACACTGTTCCAGAGGTGCTTGGTAAGGGTCTGGCACATAGTAATCTCAAAGAACATGTTAGGTATGATCAACTTTCATATCATTACCATTGTTAGCAGTGGCATTTTGCTGATGATTCACTGATGCTCAAATTAGGTTGAGGCAGAATCTGGCCTGCACTTGAGAGTGGCCTGTGGAGAGCACAACCTCTCCTGCCAGCCAGACTGGCTCGAAGCACGGTGACAGGGCCAGCAGTGCCGAGAGCAGAGGGAAGAGGCTGCAGCCAGCCTGGCTCTGACCCCGCAGCTGACCTTGGGACGGGCAGAAATTGGAGAAGGTGACATCCCATGGGGAAGTGAGCTCATGGCAAGACCAGGGCTCTGACCTCCAGTTCTAGATTATATTCCCATTCTACCTTAGCTAGCGGGGGAGCAGGCTGAGATAGAATTGATTGTTTTTCTACATATTTTTCTTAAAAAAAAAAAAAAAAACTCGCAATGTTTATTTTTATTTCTTTTAGGCTGAAGCTTAATTCCAAAAATAGACTGTCTTTTTCAGTAGCCCTGTCATTAGCAGTTGCAACAAACATTTTGTTCCCCACACACTGAACTAAAAGAACGACACTTGAAAAGAGCAATGAGAACAAAAGTCTCCCGAGAATCGCGATGAGGCCAGTGGCTGCAGCTCCTGGTGCCCACAGTCTCTACCAGGGCATGGCCAGGAGCTCCCCGTGTGTCTGTTTGGGTGTCCCAAACCCTAGCATTTTATCTCCTGTGTTTCTGAGTATGTGCTTCCCCCAAGAGAACTAGGGGCCACACATCCCACCAATTCCACTCTAGCTGTGGGTCCTTAGTCAGGTCACTGAACCTCTCCAAGTCTCTTATTCTTCACCCCAAAATAGAAATCATAATACTTACGGATAATTTGGTACATCTTCATATGTTGTACATATTTTAAAACTCCTTAATTTCATGCTAGTAGCCACTAACAGAATTCCTCCTATAAACAGTCTAGCAGGAGTTCCTGCTAGGTGGCTAGAGGTTTGGGGGCAACTAAAATAACTTTCAATGCTGGGGGAGGTCACCAGGGAAGGTTTCCCTGGAGGGAAATGCTAGGGTGGAGCTACAAAAGAGTTGAGGAAGTAGGGAAGGACATTCCTCGAAAGGGGAACAGCATGTGCAAAAGCACAGAGGCTAACTATCTGTTCAAGCTGATTTCCAGCCTGGGTACGCTATAAAGGTCTGGAAGAAAAGAGGTTTTAAAGAACTTTTCCCATCCTCTCAAAGAGGCTGTAAATAATAGAGGGTGAGTGAGGTCATGTAATTGGGGCAGTTATATAACTAACGTCCACTGTGTGCCTACAATGCACAAAGCACTAGGGACATAGGATAGGTAAGCACAGACTCCATACCTGTCCTCACGGAGCCCACAGTCTAATGAACTTGACACATTTGCCCAAAGGCATGCAGTTTAGAGAGGTCCCTTTAGATGACACGCTGGGGAAAGTGGAACCAGGAGGCCAGGAACCAGGCATGTTGGTAGGTCATGTGAGTGCCGATGTCATTTGCCAGAAGGGGGACTGAATCTGTGGTGTGGTCCAAGAAGGGAGCCCATGGAAGGAGTGCATGTGAGCTATGGCTGGAGAGGCACAGGGTCCAATGGACAGGGCCTCCTTCAGTAGGCAAGAGGGCCAGTGGGGTCAGGCTTGGACCTGATGGTAAGAATACAGAAAGGATGTGGAAGAGAAGAAGAGGAAACAAACCCTGAAAGATGAAGGAGGGAGATAAAGAATCAGCTCCAACCTCCCAGCTATCATCGCTACTGCTCACATCCGGGAAGACACACAACTCTGATTCATCATAAAAGAAGGTGTCTGAATTCTGCAAAACCAAGACACACATGAATAATTCAGGAATTAGAGGGGAGATCTCATATCTTTAAAACATACAGAGGTGCTGTGAGATCCACTGTGCTCCCCAAAAAACTATGTTCAAGTCCTAAAACCTACGTAGCTGGGAACCTGACCTTATTTGGAAACAGGGTCTTTGCAGATGTGACCAAGCTCTAATGAGGTCACACTGGATGAAAGTGGGTCCTCACCCAATAACTGACTGGAGGGAAAGAAGAGGGACATTCAGACACAGAGACAGAGAGAAGAAGGCATCATAGAGGCAGTGATGACAGAGGCAGAGAATAGAGTGTGTCTAAAGCCAAGGATCACCCAGAATCACCGCAACCACCAGAAAAGAGCAGGGAGTGGTTCCTCCCTCAGAGCCCCAGAGGAACCTTCTTGCCAACACTTTAATTTTGGACTTTGGCCTCCAGAACTGTGAGAGAATAAATCCTGTTATCTTAAGACACCCAGTTTGTGCTTGTCTGTTATGGTGGCCCTGAGATAGAATTGGTACCTCTTAGCAACATTGGGGTACCTGTTAGCAACATTGGTGCAATAATTGCACTCACCCCACCATATGGAATAGGGCCTGGAGGCAGCTGGTGTCAGCCCTGATGGCAGGAGCTGCCAGCTGCTACCTCACTCACACCTCACAGCCAACCTGAGAGGTCAACCTCATTGCACTCCCATCATAGCTGAGACAACAGTGTCACACCAGAGTCACAGAGCTGGCAAGTGGCAGAGCTGAGGTTTTACACCAACCGTCCTGTGGCTTGCTTTGGATATGGTCAGCAGCCCCTGACCACAAAGAACCATCCTAGCTAATAAAGAGGGAATATGCTAATTGGCCATCACTCCGTCACAAAGATGGCTGCACCCACAGTTGAGGCCAAATTCCCATAAAGAGCCTTAATGAGCAATCAGCAGGGACCTGAGGCTACACCCTCCCCCACCCCCATGAGCTTGACAGGGGACCTCAGGCTGTGCCTCCCACCCTGGCGCCAGGCCAGGGGACCTGAAGCCATGCCGCAGTGGGTTTGACGGGGGACCTTAAGGTGTGCTTCCCATCCTGGTGCTGGGCTAGGGGATCTCAGGCTGTTCCCCCACCTCAGCATCATGTCAGGGGACCTCAGGCCGTACCCCCCTGCCTGGTTGGGCTTGACAGGGGACCTCAGGCCAAGCCCCCCACCCAGCAGGGCTTGACAGGAGACCTCAATGTGCACCTCCAGTGCTGGGTTAGGGGAATTCTGGCCGCATTCCCCACCTAGCAGAGCTTCACAGGGGACCTGAGGCTGCACCCCCTGCTGGTGGGGCTTAAAGGGGGACCTGAGGCTGCACCCCTCCCTCCCAGTGCTGAGCCGGGAGGCCTGAGGCTGCATTCCCCCTTCCTGACAGGACTTGATCGGGGACCTCAGACCATGCCCCTCACCCAGCGGGGCTTGATAGGGGATCTCAGGCCATGTCCCCCAACTGATGGGGCTTGACGGAGGACCTCAAGGCATCCACCCTCTCTACCCATCCCAGTCTGGGCTGGGGGACGTCAGGCTATGCCCTCTATCCTGGTGCCAGGCCAGGGGACCTGAGGCTACATCCCCTGCCCAGCAGGGCTTAACAAGGGAGGGACTGGCTGGGTCTGGATCTAGCCCAATTGGGAGTGAGGGGTAGCCAGGTCTGGGTCTCACTCTATTTTGAGGTGCATATAGATGGGTGGAGACTTAACTCTGTGTCCCATGGTGAGCCCCAGACTCTGACAGGAAGAAGGTTTTCATATATATCTTACTAATTTTCTTTCATCTCTGACATTTCTATTATAGAGAAAGTGCAAATAGCAATATTAAATTATTTCCTCTAATTAATCCCCTTTTAATGTGCATGAATTTCGTGCACCGGGTCACTAGTACCTGATAATCTCTGAAATGATCTCACTTGTTAACTCATTTCCCTCTTTTGTCCTCCAGACAGAGACAGAGACAGAGACAGGGAGAGAGAGAGAGAGGGAGGGAGGGAGGGAGGGAGGGAGGGAGGGACTGACCCTCCTACCCATGAGGCCATTGATCTGGAAGGGGTGCCTCTGGAGATCTCAGCCCCTGCCTTGCTTCCAACCTTCCCCAGGCGCATGCCTGAGAACAATGTCGAGGGGAAGCAGAGAAGAAAATGCAGGAAGGAGACAGAGCCCTGGGTCCACCATGGGAGCTTTGGAATGGGAGGCTGCACAGGCTCCAAGCTCGGGCACCCCAGGAATGCATGCCAAACCCTCCCTCTGGGGCTGTACCAGGCAGGGCTGGGTTGCTCCACTCACCACTGAAAGGGGCCTGAGATGGGCTCCCCATCACCGTCTTCAGGCACAGAGCAGTCCCTGCTGAGCCTCCTGCCTTTGATTGTGCCAGCAACCACCCAACTGTGGCAGGACAAGGTGAGGGTGGGGGCAGGCTGTGGCTACAGGGATCTCCAGACCTAGGTAGGTGTCAGGGATCCACGTGAGAGTGGGGGTCCACCTGGGCAGTGAAATGGGCCTTGTTACTGAGATGCAAAACGGAGGCAAGGGAGGCTCATATACCTGCCAGAGGGAATTAATTCAAAGCCAGGGCGGGGGGAGGGGAAGCGGGGGGGGGGGAGAGGAAGAAGTAACTGGCAAGTGGGGCTGGAGGGAACAAGCTGTGCAAAGGGGTCCCAAGGCAACTCCCCACTGCCACACTGCCAGAGGGCACTGCTCAGAGCTTCTGAGGAAGCGAGAGGAGGGCCAGGGCAGCTTAGGGGGGTGGGGGAGGCCTTCATAGGAGGCAGCAGCCACAAGAACTTCCTGATGGGGTGGTGAGAACACTTGCCAGAGCACGCAAACCCTGTAACCGCATGGTAACCTTGCATCCCATGTTGCGGCATTGGCACTGCTGTGCTATAAAGTTCATCCCTTGCCCTAAATCTTCAAAAGTCTGCTATACCGTGTGTGTGTGTGTGTGTGTGTGTGTGTGTGTGTGTGTGTGTGTGTGTTAGGAAGAGGAGGAAGGAAAATTAAGGACAGGGGACTGACCTCCACACTCAGATAGTGCAAAGCAGAGAGAACGTATAAGAAAAGATAACTGGGATTAAAAACCAGCGGGAGTGGGATTAAAATCAGAAGTGACTATAATGTGAGGCCTTGGGAATGTGCAAAAATTGGAAAGAGAGCTCATTCTACCCGAATGTTAAAGGGCAGGATAACTTCTGGTGGCATCCCAGTTGCAGATAAATTTGAGACTCAGAGCTCTTCTCGGATCCACCCCAGCAACACCTGCCAGTCATGGCCCACCTTGTGCAGACAGGGATGACGTGTGAGCTGCTTCTGTGTGCCCCTTCTGGAAATGGTGCTGCTGCCCCCAATAACATCAGGGACAGGAGCTACAGTCCCAGATGGATAAGAGGGGTGTATGGGGGGCGGGGAGGGAGTCAGGAGGGTAGGTTCCTTAGGCAAAGGCAATAAGATCGAATCCATACTCAGCCAACTCCTGGGTCAGTTCCCTCATCCTGCCATCCCCTCATCTCTGATTATCACAGACGTCAAGGAAGAAGGTCACTAGAGCTGAGGATTCAAAGACATCCGGGAGAGTCACCCTTGCCCCTGCGAGTTTGCCGGGTCATGCATTTGTTTAGTTAGGGGGTGGGGGGGTGGGGGAAGGTGAAGGGAAAGAGGTGGTCAGCTCAGTACCCCCAAAGGAAAGTCAAAGGGGTGGAGTGATTACAGATGCAGCTGTGGTAGCGAGGCCTACAGAGGAAGAGCAGCCTTCTGGCCAGTCCATCCCAATGGTGACAGGATCAGCTACGCCCCTCACAGTGAGGGCAGACTCAGAACACCCCCTGTGATCACTCTTGGGCTCCCACGAAATGCCGAGTGGGAGCTAGTGCTGCCCTGATGTATGGACCTAGGCCCACCATACAGGTGAGAACCTCAGAATGAGGTCTGTAAGCCATCAAGACAGGAAGGCCATGGTAACAGACAGAGCCTCCTGGCAGTCCCACCTGTCCCACCTGCGTGATTTGGATTAATCGTGGCTGGTTCCGCTATTGCTCATTCATGTCAGAGCCCAAGGTTATGGGTGGGGTGGTGCTGGGCTCCACGCACCAGTCAGAGGCCCCAGCTGCCATCGGAGATGCCTGCTCAAAACGTGGGCCCCAATGTCACAACAGGACAGGGAAAGACAAGGGGCTGGCCTGGAAGGGTGTCTACCACTTAAGCATCCAATCTTAGGGCTGTACCTGGATGCAGGACTCCTGCCTACCCAGGAGGAAAAGAATAAATGGCACGGGGACCAACTGACATTATCACAAGAATCTCTGAACTTTTCCAACTAGCAGGAAACGAGTCCTACCCTCTGTAATTTCCAGACGTTATTTCACTCAGAAAATGTAAGGCAAGTAGCATCGTTCTTTTCTTTCCCTTTTACAGATGGAGAAACGGGGACTTGGTCCCTGGCAGAGTGTAATACAACAGCAAAAAGTGGGCGGAGCCAGGCACCAGACCGCCCCGCCTGCTTCTCCAGTGCAGCCTCCTGGCCTCCCCTCAGAAGGGCATTTTCAGCTGCTCAGGAAGAAGCAGCCAGCCACAGGCCTGCCTCAAGGAGCCCAGCAGCTCCCCACGCACACGTGGGAGATTAGATATCGAGTCACGGGGCACAGTGGCTGCTGATGAGCTCCACGAGGAGCCTCTTCCTCACTAAGAACGTGTGATGAGCTGCTCTGCCAATAACTGGCCGCTCCCCCTGCCCCCCACCATTACCACCAGTCTGAGTTCCATCAGAAAGTTAAGAGTTCCAGTTACGGGGCCACAGCGAGTCACATCTGCCTCTAGATACACATCCAGCACAACTGCCTGCTACTTTATTAGTGAAAAGTGGGCGCGAGACACTTCATTTAAAAGAGAGGGACCAAATCTTAGCCTCATTTTCCACCAGGGCTCAGGGCAGCATGAAAAAGGAGGAGGATCATATTCCTTAAGGGAAAAAAACACACACATACATACACACAAACCTTTAAAGGAGCAAAGAAATGCACCTGCCAGGTGGTGGGGAAACAGCCTTCAAACTGTTCCAGGTGCCCCAAGATTCTGCAGGGCTGAGTCATCTGTTTTTTTAGTGTTATTTTAGGCAGGCTTTCTATTGCCTAAGTGGGGAATAAGTTTGAAACACACGTGTATAATACAACGCTCTCATCTGGTAAATGGAGAAGGGGAGGCCCAGAGAAATGGCCACTCATATCTAATTAGGAGCAGAATGGAGGCTACCTCCCCTGCAAGCTATACGCCCCCCTGACTCCTGGCTCTGCTTTCCCTGGAGCAGGGAGGCAGCACATCCTGAACAGGGGACATGCAGGTGAGTTTAAAACCCGCAAAATGTGGCCTGACCGGCGTGGCTCAGTCACTGTTTGAGCATCGACCTATGAACCAGAAGGTCATGGTTCGATTCCCAGTCAGGGCACCTGCCCAAGTTGCAGGCTCATGGGACGTGAAGGAGGCAGTCAATCAATGAATCTCTCTCATCACTGATGATTCTATCTCCCTTTCTCACTCTCTCTCCTTCCTCTCTGAAATCAACAAAAATATTTTTTAAATATATTTGATTTTTATTTTTCACAGAGAGGAAGGAAGAGGGACAGAGAGAAACATCGATGAGAGAGAGACATCAATCAGCCGCCTCCTGCACGCCCCCCACTGAGAACGTGCCTGCAACCAAAGCACATGCCCTGGACTGGAATAGAACGCGGGACCCTTCAGTCCACAGGCCAACGCTCTATCCACTGAGCCAAACTGGTTTCAGCCAAAAACTATATTTTTAAAAATAAACACCACAATGTGAACATAATGAACCCCATTGTTTACATTTGAATCCACCTCCCAGTTGCTGACTTTTTTTCTTTTTTTTTTTTTTTTTGGCATCTGCCTCCTGCTTATTGCTCTAGCTTTTATGCATAAATGTGTTGCCATGATTTCTTCAGGAGGATCCTATCCAAACAATGGGTGGAACTTGTTTTGGAAATGCAAAATGCTTTTACTCTGCTCCCTCTCCCCAGCCCCAGTTGGTGAAGTGGTTTCAGTTGAAGTGACTTCCTCCTGAGTAGGCAGGAGTCCTGCATCCAGGTACAGCCTTGGAATGGGTGCTTAAGTGGTGTGGTGCGGGAGTCTGGGCATAAGGACAGACACAAGCCAGCTGGGCTGATTCGGACAGTTCACCTGGACATCTGCCTTGTGCATCAAGTCCTCCAGGGACCAGAGCCCCAGACCAGCCCCTACCCAGATATGCTGCCCTCCCGTTCCCTCCCATATGGCTGGTGTCCTACACCGCCATAGTTCCTGGCTTCACTGCCATAGTCAAGGCCATCCCAACCCCTTTCCCTCCCATAAACACACACTGTCTGCCCTCCCATGTCATTCTGAAATTTGTAGATTCTACGTCAATTAATAATGGTTACGAAGAGATATTTTATATATTTTTTTTTAAAAAAAAGCAATACCCGACAAAAAAGGATAATTTTCCAGATTCCGGGCTGTACTGAAGTTAGAGTTTTGAGCCCGATATTAGTGAGAGAAGGAAAAAAGTATCTTATCTCCTTTGAAGTAGGTTAGAAAGTTTTCTAGCCTGGAGAGCTTGCTAATGACTTCTCTTGATCCAACTTGTATTAATTAGTATAAAGCTAGCTTCTGTAACAAACCCCAAGGCATAGTAGCTTAACAGAAGAAGTTTATGATTGTTTAAGTAACAGGCCTGCTTCACAGGCAGTTTTTCTCCACAAAGAGATTTAGGAATGTAAGATTGGTATTTTGACTCTGTCACCTCCTAGAGCTATCTACACTCATCCAAACAAAGAGGGAGAAGAGAATGTGGAGAATGACTCCCTTCTTTTTAACCACTTTGGCTCTGGAAAGACCTGCCATACTTCTGTTCACCTTCCTTTAAGGGACAAATCACATGGTCCTACTGAGAACAAGGTCGGCTGGGAAATGTAGTCCCTGGTTAGGCAGCTCCCTCTGAATCATAACTCCGTGTAGTAGAAGGGGAGGCTCATGTGTTTGGTAGACACAGAGCAGCTTTGTTGGCCTAAGAGTTAGCAGGAGAATCTTATTCCCAGTACTGCATGCTCCTTTTTCTGGGCCTCCGTGGGTAGTGAGAAGACAGAAGGCAGGAGGCCCAGAAACACCAGTCAGCATAAACCAGAGTCAAATGCCAATTTTCCAGACAGAGACTGGGCCTCAGAGAAGCTGAATCCTTTCTTCATAGCCACACACCTAGCTTTACCTTGTTCCTCCCACACCCCACGCCCCGCCTGTCCAGAAGCCCACAGGACTACAGATGAACACGAGAGCATCAGAGGCACAGCCACCTCCCATGGAAGGGGCTCTGGGTCAGGGTTTCTAGACCTCACTTAGCCCAGTGAATGGCCTTTGTTGCTAGAAAATCCTCTTGATGGAGCCTGTCTGTGCATCAGAGGAAGGTCAGCAGCGTCTTTGGCCTCCACTGGCTAGGGTGCTGGTACTTCCTTCCCAGCTGTGGCCACTCAAAAGGCCTCCAGGCATTACCAAACATCCCCTGTGGGACAAGATCACCCTCAGTTAAGGACCAGGGGGATAGGCAGAGGCTGTCACATTTCAGAATGAACTGGACTCCAGTCAGGAGACAGAGGCAGTGACCTGGAGCATCCTTCTGAATCTGGGGCCCACGGTTTCATGGAGTCTGACTGAGCCTGAAACTGAGGTCCCCAGAAGCAATAGTCTATGTATCTGCTACAGAATAGGACATTATGGAAAATTAGCGTTAGGAGAGCCAGAAAATAGTATCAATCACAGGACCTCGGGCACTGAGACCCTAAGGAGGCTGGGTAACCAGGCCTCAGCATCCTCCCCAGGTCCAGGGAACACCCGAGGATGAAATGGAATCCGTGTGGAACGCCCAGGGCAGTGTCTGGCGTGCAATAAATGGCCCACAGTGTTAGCTAACTCCAGCCCTCAGAGCTCATTCCATACCCCAGATAATTCTTCCACTTGAACACAGGAGGGTAATGTTCCAAGTGAATGAGAATTTAATGCAATCGCCGTTTGATTTAATTTCCAAATGCGTTAAAAGTGTGAATGCAACACATCAGCTTGCCGCTGATGAAGAAGTCAAAATAATTCAAGGAAACCAATACTCGCCAGGTTTTATTTATCCACATGTACGCTGTTTCAAAAATAAGCTAGTCTTTGTGCCCATAGAGAATACAAGATCCATATGTATCTCCTGGTTCTCCCTCCTCCAACACACACACACACACACACACACACACACACACACACACACACACATTCTAGTTAAGTTTCCCATGTTCCTCCCATCTGTCCTTTGTCTCTTCCCAGGAAAAGCTAAGGAGTCAGGGGCTAAGACTGGCAGCTGCAAATGTGGGGCTGACAGATGGATGCAGACCAGTATCAACACCTTGTTCACAGTACCTTGTTCACAGAGGATGGACCTACCTATGGCCCCTGTCCGGAGTCTAGAGCTGCACTGTTGCTCCCTTTTATAATGAGTGGGCCATGAAATGATGCTCCCAATTCACACAGCTAAGATGGGGAATAACCAGGGTTTGAACCCAAGACCTCTGAATGGCAATCTATGTGTGCCTGTGAATGGCAGCCGTGGTTAAAAAACAATTTATGTCACCCATGAATAAAAGTCATGACTGATGAAAGATTTAAAAAATCAGATCCCAAACATCAAGATATTTTTCTACAGAGAATGAAGTTTGCAGAGCAGATGAAGACGCTGAGGTTTCCTGACATAGTATCTGCCAGGAAAGCCAAGGTCAGGCATGGAGTGGGAGGAGGTGGTGGGCTCAGGCTGACATGAAAAGGGGTTAAACATCTAGATGTGAGAGGAAGCAGGTTTATTCCAGTGGGCAGGACTCAGGGGGAACAGGGAGGGCTCGCTCCAAGGCCAGCCTTCCCTGACAGGCATTAAAGAAAGCCCAGTGGTTGCCAAAACCGGTTTGGCTCAGTGGATAGAGCGTCGGTCTGTGGACTGAAGGGTCCCGGGTTCAATTCCAGTCAAGGGCATGTACCTTGGTTGTGGGCACATCCCCAGTGGGGGTGTGCAGGAGGCGGCTGATTGATGTCTCTCTCTCTCATAGATGTTTCTAACTCTCTATCCCTCTCTCTTCCTCTCTGTAAAAATTCAATAAAATATATTAAAAAAAAGAAAGAAAAGAAAGAAAGCCCATCGGTTTTTAGTCCTTATCAGCATGGCAACGTGGCAGACTGGATAAGAGCACGGGGAGGGCAGTCAACTGAGACCTCAACATTGCAACCATAGCAGGCCAGAGGAAGGACACAGGTAATTACAAAGTTTCCAGCTTCCATAACTAGGGCAAAAATAATGAAGAAAAAATACATGAAGGGCCAAGATCGGTTTGGTTCAGTGGATAGAGCATCGGCCTGCGGACTGAAATGTCCCGGGTTCGATTCCAGTCGGGGGCATGTACCTTGCTTGCGAGCACATCTCCAGTGTGGGGTGTGCAGGAGAAGGCTGATCGATGTCTCTCTCTCATCGATGTTTCTGACTTTCTATCCCTCTCCCTTTCTCTCTGTGAAAAATTAATAAAATATAAAATAAAATAAAAATACATGAAGGAAAGGACAGGCACCCATAAAGGAGATGCAACGTGTT
>PVJN01021882.1:0-34068 GCA_004026805.1 Lasiurus borealis
TGTGTGTCCTGGCTGATGCTGTTAAGTGGTTAGAGTGTGGGTCCATGCAGGAAGGGTCTCAGATTGTATTCCAGTCAAGGGCATGTACCTGGGTTTCAGGTTCCCTCCCTGCCCCTGGTCAGAGCGAGAGTGGGAGCAATAAGTCAATCTCTCTCTCTCTCTCTCTCTCTCTCTCTCTCTCTCTCTCTCTCTCTCTCTCTCTCTCTCTCTCTCCCTCCCTCCCTCCCTCCCTCCCTCCCTCCCTCCCTTCCACTCTCTGTGAAACGCAATGGAAAAACTGTTATCTGGTGAGTATTAACATAAAAAACTGCTGCTGCCCCATATGGATCACTCTGCACCTTTGAGATCTGCATTAGGAGGAAGAATGCCCAGCCAGCACTGACAGTGACTAAGATGTCACCCCAGGCTTTTCCTTGTGCTGTTTCTAAACATCTCAGTTCTGAGTAAGCAATGTTCATGACCAGTTGGTAACATCGCTGTAATGTTAACTCCTCAGATAAGATCATCTACTCTACTGAATTATAATGGGAATTAAATGAAGAAATGCATAGAAGGTGCCTGTGGACCCTAAATATTTTTCCCTACTTTGTATCTATGTTTGGCAAGGAGTGAATGTCAAGGAGAAAAACTTTTTAAAGTTCCAATAAAAGCAAAATGTTTTTTGGTAGACACAAATTTTTCTTGCCTTACGGTGTTATAATAAATAATTAACCTTATAGCTATTTGCTTATAACTAAGAGAGGAATCCTTTCAGATAGCAATAAATTATTGCTTTAATATATAAGAAACAAGAGAATAAGATTTGTATTGTTAAAAGGTATGTATTTTTTCCAAAACAATCCAGACAACTTGCAAAGAGACTGTCTTAAATATATCTTCACACACTGTGAGCCCTTGAGAACACACTGCTAAGTGTAGCTAAGCTGCATAAGCCCTTAAAGCAAGCAGGGTAGCAAAAAAGAGGGCAAGATTAGAGCAATGGCATGAAAGGGCAATAAGGATCTCTTCAACAAAGTAGAACTATTGCCCAAAGTTCGATTTTATTTTAATTATAAACATTATCAGTTCAGAATCAAAGTAATTACAAGACATAGGACTTTTTTCAATATACAATAAAATTAAAACATCCAAGAAACAAACAAAGTAATTTGGAAACAATTCTCTTGAATTTGTTTCCATGTGCACTTGTCAAAGAAGTTTAATGTAAGTCAACACAGAAATCAGACAGAAGACAAAAACCAGAGGTAAATGGGCATACAAATAATATCTCTGAAAAATCATCCAAATAATTTTTCTTAACTCAGTTCAGTTAATGCTTATTTAGGCTCATCTATATGTAACACCAGGCCTGCTTCTCCATTATGTACCTTGTGATTCCCAAGACATCACTCAGCTTAAACTTCCACAAATTTTTCTGAGCTTTCAATTTTGACTTAATTGATTTTTGGACCTAAACTTCAATGTTTAGATAAGTAAGAAAACTCAACCAACCTTGTTAAGAATAATGATCTCTCTTAACCTTTTCTCTTCCTAAAATTAAATTTGCTTCTATTGGCTCAAAAATTCTATAATATTCCTACAAAAACTCTACTTTCACTGCTATTATGATATAGTTACACACGATACTTTAAAGTGTTTCCTTATACAAAAAGGTAAAACACCCCCCCCCCCCACACACACACACAAATTTATTATTCACTTTGGAGACAACTTTACTAAAGGACTCATCATAGGGTTTCATCAAACATAGCGCTTCTTTCATGTAGTTATCACATTATTCGATTTATAAAAATTTAAATTTTCACAATTTTCAGGAATGTATCTATTGCCCAAAGTGCAGTAAACCATAATCTGTGAAAATCACTACATTTCATGACAGATCAAATGAAATAAAGTACATAGATTTCTATTAAAAATAAACACAAGCTTAGTTAAGAGGAATTTTGTTTGTAACTAAGGAAATTCAAGAGTTCATAGCTCCATTTAAGCATCACAAGATGCTCTGAATATCTTTAGAAGGGTATACAAGATAATGCTAACCCCCTAAGGAGATAAGGTATGTATGGGGGAGAGAGAATTGAATAAGGGAGGGCAAAAAAAGGAATTAACTCCTGGAAAATGTCAGGATTCAGTGCTCCATGAATATTCTCATGTATCTGCACGGTCAGGACTTTCTGGACAATGATTGCAAGCAACCTTGTTAGAGGATAAAGGATAATTGAATAGCAACCCTAATGACAGAGTCCTCCAGAGAGATAAAGAGTTTTAACTCTAATTGAAGCCCTTTACTTAACTTCCAGTGTATGAAATTAGATTTCCCCCTTCTTTCTCCAGAGAGAAATTTATATTCCAGAACAAAGGTCTCTCTACACCTTTTGAGAGGATGAACAGATGTGTAAGTCATTCTACATAAGCTCCAAGATTCATAATTTTGGGGGTGCATTTTCTGTGGTGCACATGAAGGGATATCATTTGTCACTCAGTGGGAGAATGGGGCCTGAAGATGCTCTGTTTGTTTATTTTCTGATCCAGAAATCTTGTGTTCCTGGCAGGATAGATAGATAAAGATAGTTTTAAAATGTTAACAGATAAAAAGAGAATTTGTGGATAAAGAAAGGAATTAAATTGATGGCAGAGGAGAAAACCCTTATATTGACCAAAATGTTTCAATTTTGGCAGTACTGACATTTTGGATCAGGTAATTTTTTGTTGAGAGACCATTCTATCATTGTAATATGTTTAGTTGCACCCCTGGCCTCTACCCACTAGATATAGCCCTCTTATCCCTACTCCAGTCAAGATAACCAAAAATATTGCGAGACATTACCAAATGTCTCCTGGGTTGCAAAATTGCCCCTGACTGAGAGTTGAGAACCACTTATATAGACAGATTAAATGTAAAATGTGCCCTATTAAATGGTTCCAGTACAACTATCTTTCTCCTTTGGCTTAGGCAAACATTACCTCAGTATTAGTTTGTGTCATTATATTAAAGTCACCATATCCCAATGCAATACTTTACAGAATAGTCCTACTTAAAATGGTATCTTTCTAGAATAAATTACGCTTTTTACTAAATATAGTCATCCAATTAATTGGACAGTAGTAATTTAATTTAAAAAAAATAAAACACTAATATATGAAGATATTCATCATCTATAGAATTTTAAAGTCAGAATATGCCTAATTACTCATCACTGCTGATGACACTTGGAATGCTTTAATATTCTCCACAATATCCTGGTGAGTGATGATTCACCCAATGTCTGAACATCTCCATTGTTGGGAAACTCATTCCTCTTAAAGAGGCTCATTGATTTCTAGATAATTTGGAATTTTGGAATTTTCTACCTTAAATTGAGGAAGAACTATCTACCTTTAGCCTCCAACCATTGATCCAATGGGTAATTTAAACAAATCAAAATCCCTTCCCACATATAAAACATAACATATTTGTATTCAGTATCATATTTCTCCAATATCTTCCCTTTTCTGAATTAATACCTATAATTCCTCCCACACTCTTTTATAGGGGCCTGATTTAAATCCTTCCATTCTCCTGGTCATTCTCTGAAATGTTTATAGTTTCTTCATGTAGCTTTTATAATCTAGTTTCTAAAAGTGGAATTCCATGCTCCAAATGTTATCTTAACATTATACTGTAAGAGAAGATAGCAAAGGGACCACTATGCCTCCATTTTTGGCACTACATTTCTTTTAATGTAGCCCAAAATGACTGTGCTTAGCAATACAGCAGAGAGGGAACAAAGGGATTTCTTGA
The DNA here is from genome assembly GCA_004026805.1 of Lasiurus borealis. NCBI lineage: Eukaryota > Metazoa > Chordata > Mammalia > Chiroptera > Vespertilionidae > Lasiurus > Lasiurus borealis. The sequence continues at coordinate 3,782 of PVJN01021882.1, forward strand.
GGTTGGTGGTATAATTCTGATGAAAAACATTTTAAAATTCTATTATACTTGTCTTCTCTAACAAGTAAAATTATCTTCTGAATGAAACATTTAAAGTAAAAATAATCTCTTCTGTACAAAACCATATTGTTAATTATATTGAACTTATTCTCAATTTCAACTATAAAAATTTATCCTCGGTATGTCATGCTACCAAATCCCTAGTATCTTTCAATTTGTGAAGTTAGTATTTGGATTCAAGTTTAGAATCTTACATTTAATTTTATATCAATGAGTCTCTATATACTATTTTATGGGTTTGTACTTGAGATTAACATTGCACTCTCAAGCCTGTACTTAGGTACTCTGCATTTGCATGTTTTAAGAAAAAAATCTAAGTTTGCTTGTTCCTCTCCTCTAATACCTCCTACTATTATTGTTTATATTTTCAGTTTCATTCAGGGTCACCTTCCACAATATGTCTTTTACTAAGGTAAATGAAGCACTTCAGGGGGTGTAATCTTGCCATCAATGGACTGTTCAAATATAGGGTTAATATCAGTTATTAAGAATTCTCTTTCAGGAAATAATCCATGTTGAGAGAAAACATAAAAGCAAGTATCTATTTTCTTTATTATTAATAAAAATTATATTATTGATGTCAAGCAAACCATCTATCTTTTTATTGTTCTATATAAGAAATTACCAACAGGGAGAAACAAGATTATAGCGTAGGCCAGTGGTCAGCAAAGTGCCGCTCTGTTGACTAATGAGTTTGCCAAACACTGACCTAGGTTCTCAATTCCAATAATTGCTGGCTGTTGTTGTTCCTTGTGATTAAGCCCCTATCCCAGTGGTCGGCAAACTCATTAGTCAACAGAGCAGCAAACTGTGAGTCTTGAGCTGCATGTGGCTCGCGAGCCGCACTTTGCCAACCACTGGCATAGGCAAATGCCTGCACACTCTGCCCCCAACAAACACAACAAAATTACAACTAAAATACAGAACAACCATAATCTAGAATGACTGGAAAGCTGGCTGGCTGGAAGTCCTACAACTACAGAAGTAAAGAAGAAAGCACACTGAGACTGGTAGGAGTAGGAGAGGCGAAGGTGCAGAACAGGCAGGGCTGGCACCCACATGTGCTGCTTTTTTAATCGGGAGGGAGATTGTCTCTGCAGATGCCGCAGGAGGAGCAAGTGGTCCCACCCCCACACCAGACACCCAGTCTAGGGTTCCAGAGCTGTGGAAAAAAGTCCCTAGAGGCAGTAAGAATTAATGGTTGTAAAAACCTGTGCAGATTGGGGGCTTGGTGACACAGAAGCTGCTGGAGACTCAGCTACTGCTCTTAATAGGCCAGCACACAAACTGAACTAACAGGCTTCTGCTCCCTCTGAGCTCCAGTGCTGGGCATGGGTCTGGAAGACCCAGATACATAGGAGGATAAACTGGACTGTCTGACATGTGGGCAGAACTCGGGGGATGGGGATGGGAGGGCGGGTAGGTTTTCTTTCAGACGGAGGTGCTCACAGGTATCATTGTTCCCATGCTGGGATCTTCCCAGTGGAAAGGCTGACTGGCAGCCATTTCTGTTTGCTGCACCCTGATGATTCCCTGAGACCCCACTCCACCCAAGCTGTGTGCAGTGGCTTTTGCATATTATTGGCCTGTACTTGCCCCTAGACTAAAACCTGTAAAACAAGCTGCAGCTGGGTCAGGAAGCCCCAAACCTATCAATAAAAGGCCCAAGACCTGGCACCATTACCAGCCTGCCTTGCTTCACAGCTGGGCCTCATCTGGGCACTTCCAAACCAGATCACAAAGAGAAGGAATCTGCATGTCTCTCTTAGCTCCTGCTAGGTGGTCTCAGGTAGTGGCTGACTTTGCACCTCCCTGTAGACTCAAAAGCCAGTGTACCCTGTGATCAGTGTCAGGCCACACCAAATTACATATACTGCAGCAGAGACTTAAATGAAAAGTCCTGCCTCATAAGGGTCTCTCCTCACAGAAGTTCTCCCACTGTAATCACAGCTGGTCCTCATAGCCAGTTGGCCGGAAAGTCAATTCCTCCCAGTGACACCAATAGCAATCAAAGCTCAACTTCAATAAGACTGCACACAGCCCACAAAAGGGTGCACCTAGAGTGTCCACCTAAGGTGATTGGGGAGGCTGAGCCACTGGGCCCTATAGGAAACCTACTACACAAGGTCTCTCTACCAACTTAAGGAGACTTAGCAGCTCTACCCAATACATAGAAACAAGTACAGGGAAGCAGCCAAAATGTGGAGACAAAGAAACATGTCATACATGAAAAAAATGGAAGAAAGCAAAATACTGGATATAGAGTTAAAAACCATGGTTATAAGATTACTCAAGAATCATCTAGAAACTTCTAAGGGACTTAGTGAGTCTTTCAAGGATCTTAGTGAGAATGTCCAAAAAAAATGGGAAAGGACCAAACAAAAATTAAGCATACACTGACTGAAATAAAGAATAACATACAGGGAGTCAACAGTAAACTAGAGATCCCAAGAATCAATTCAACAATTTGAAATGTGAAAAAGCAAAAAAGACCTAACCAGAGAGAAAAAAAAGAATCCAAAAATATGAAGATAATGTAAGGAGCCTCTGGGACAACTTCAAGCATACCAACATCAGAATTATGGGGGTGCCAGAAGAAGAGAGAGAGCAAGATATTGAAAACTTATTTGAAGAAATAATGACCAAAAACTTCCCCTACCTGGTGAAAGAGAATTTTCACAATTTTCAGGAATGTATCTATTGCCCAAAATGAAAACCATAATCTGTGAAAATCAGCTTAAACTTCCACAAATTTTTCTGAGCTTTCAATTTTGACTTAATTGATTTTTTGGACCTGAAATATATGTTTGAAAGTGGAATGAATATGGATGAACACTGAGCTTTGAACATTGTTCAAAATAAAAAAATTGTAGAAGAAACTAAACAGAATGCAGACTTCTGAAATGACAAAGATATACTGATAACTAATTTTGCTTTCCTTGTCTAAGACATAACATAAACAAAGTTTTCCACTGCTTTACCAGAAATTCTTTAAAAGCCCTAGGGCACATAATCAGAATTAAGATCTTTATCAATTGGAAAAAATCATAGTATCTTGGAAGCTTTGAAATCCCTGATCAGATGATGACTTTCTCTGTCACTTCCTAGACACATACACACACACACACACACACACACACACACACACACACACCAGAAAACATCTACTAAAAAAATGCATAATGATTCTGATCTGCAGTCACTATCTACTTCCTATTTATCTCTTTTTTACACTTTTTAAAGTTAACTTAAGGCGCATAAAAAGTGTGAACGTTTTCTTGAACAACCTTAGCATTTCTATAACATCTCTTTCAGTTTATTGCTTAATATTCTGTCATGCATCTCCAATACCATGTAAGCAGTGGCATCCTGTCTCCATATGTATCCCTGAACAAGTAAACTTGCTGAACTGAGCCCTCCACCAAAAGCTGTACCTAAAATACATGTTTGAAAGATAGTGTTTTTCCCTTGTAGTAATAATCTGTCGACTTTAGCAAGTGGTAATTTTTTGGATTTGTTTCTGTGCCATTTGCTGTCCCTGAAAGCCTTCTAATTAGGTTGCTTGTTTGTCAAATGCCAGTTTCTTATGCTTGTTCTCCTTCGTGTATTCAAAACTAATCAAGACAGGTGTTGTATAAATTGTATAGGATGACATGCTGTCATGATCAATTGTTAATTAATTCCTTCTGCTTCTGTGATGCTTATATTCTTTCAAATGCAAAACAATAAGCAGTCATTACACATTTTATGTTTGTTAAAGCACTTCATAATTAATAGCAGAGATGGGATTAATTTTTAGGAAAGTGTTTTCATCCAAGTGTTAAGAAAGACTGTTGTTTAGAAACTATTGTTGATTTTATTTTTTGCTCTAAGAAGCCAGTGACTGTTTCTAGGCAACATATGAATATATAAAGAGGGGGAGAAAGTCACCTTAGATAAAACTGCCATATGTTTTTAAGAGTGAAACATTTTAAAGAGGAATCAATAAATATAAAAGGCCTTTCATATTTTTCATAACAAAAACATTACCCCACAACTAAGTTCTTTCTGTGTACTACTCTGCTGAACTTCAGGGTGATTTCATATACTTTACCTGGAACAGGGTAAATGGGATATAGCAGTTGAACAGGGAGAAATAATCAGACTGTGTTTTGGGGATAGCCTGGTTTGAGGTGCCAGCAGTTTACAGACATTGTCTAGAAAGCCAGCTCCCAGACTCTAGAAACCTTGAAGTGCATGAGATAGCCCAACCTTCTATCATAGAAATAGACCCAGTTTTAGGAATAGCTGTTCCCATTGACAGAGGGAGAAGTGGATCTCAGAAAGCTCTTTGTCCAAGTGACCCAGAGTGAACAGCCCATTTTGTTCACAGAACAACAGAAATTGAGACTTTAATTAAATTACCCACTCAGGATCAGAAGACAGTGGAATGATATCATGGGAATTTCAACTGAAATAATGAACAAAATAACTGTTAATCATGTAGCTAATTCTCAATAAACACTGCCTGAATTAAGAAATAAAGAGCAGTATAGAAGATAGTGACTGTCAAGAGAGACTGAGGGAGCGATAGAGTGTGTGGACCTGTGTGGTGTGTGTGTGTATGAGCTAGGGACAGTTAGATTCTGCAGGTCTTCCAAGGGTTGCCAAACTGGGCAGTCTTAGACAGCAGAGCTCCGCACACAACACGGACACTTCTGGGCAGCCAGTGCGGGCACAGAGACTATGCCATCTTGAGAATCAGAGTTGCTTGAGACTAAGATCCTGGCCTCAGACACAAACCAGGACCCTGCAACCACAGAGACCTGCAACCACAGCTACAAACCAACAGACAACAAGAATCCAGACATCCCAACTGCAGATTTCTGTGGGTCAAGGAGCCTATCCTCCTCCCCACAGACTCAAGGACAGCACCATAGTAACTGATAGACCCGCCCCTCACACGGGCCACAGTGTCTCTACGGGAATTTGAGCCTACACACCCGGAGAGACTGGGAATCTGCTCCCTACACCGCAATCTGGCGACCAAACCTGAAGCCCATGCAGGGCAGCAGTGCCTCTTGACTTCAATTCTGGGCAAGTGCACACAGAAGTCTATTTTCCACATTGTAGGAGCAGACCTCCAGCTGACAAAGTGCTACTGTGCAACTGAGTCCCCCAAGGTGACTGGGACACTGATTCTCTGGGCTGGAGACAGCACGGAACACCACTGACTTGACTGTTTCTTATTGTGTGCACCTGGGATCTCTGACTCACAGCGTATTCACACTAAGAGCCAGTGACAAGAATTCTTGGTGCATGCATACACAGGGACACTGATTCTCAGTGAGAAGCTACAGGAAGTAACAGAGACTGTGATACTCAATTCTTAGTGTAGACACAGGGGAACTCCTGGCACACGTTAGGGGACTCTGATTTTCGGCACACACCAACAGCCCTGTGCAGGCAGGGTCCCTGATTCTAGGTGCACACGGGAGACCACACTGAGCACTGGTAACACTAACCCTGGGCGAGCCTAGTTCCCACCAACCCCCGGTAGCCACATGTCTTACTTAGTGTCAAAGCACTTCAATGACACTTGGGTGGTGTGATGCTCCCACTGCACATGGCCCAGGTCCACACAACTCAAAGTTTGAACCTTCTGGTGATAGTCAGAATGGAGAGATGACACAATCCCCAGAGGAAAGAAAATGAGGAGTCGCCAAAAAAGGAAATTAGTGAAATTGAAGCATGCAACATGACCAAAAAAGAATTCAGAGTAATGGTGCAATTCATACATTGGATGGATGAGAAAATCAACAACCTATGCAAGAATCAGGAAGAAATGAAAAGTGATATAGCTACCATCAAAAACACCATGGAAAATTTCAACAGTGCACTAGAAGAAGCAGAGGACTGCACCAGTGAGCTAGAAGACAAGGTAGGAAGAAATACCCAAGTACAACAGCTTCTAGAAAAAAAAAAATTAAAAAGCAAGAGGAGAGTGTTTGGGATAACACAAAACAAAACAACATCCACATAACTGGAATTCCAGAAAGAGTGGAAACTGAGTAAGGAATAGAAAACCTGTTTGAAGAAATAATGACAGAAAACTTCCCCAATATAGGAAAGAAAAAACCCACACAAATCCAAAAAGCTCACAGAGACCCAAGCAAAATGAACAACAAAAAAAACTGACACCAAGGCACATTATAATTAATTTGGCAAACACCAACAAAGTAAGAGTCTTAAAAGCAGCCAGAGAGAAATAGAAAGTTACCTACAAAGGAACCCCCATAAGACTAGCAACTGATTTCTCAACAGAAACTTATCAGGCCAGAAGGGAATGGAATGAAATATACAAAGTCATGCAAAGGAAATGTCTGAACCAAGAATACTGTATCCAGCAAGGCTTTCGATCAGAATTGAAGGTGAAATTGAAGGAGCTTCACAGACAAAAAAGGACTAAGGGAATATATTACCACCAAACCAGCAATGCAAGAAATATTAAAGGGTCTGCTGTAAAATAAATAAATAAATAGGAAGCAAAGAAGGAACTCGGGGGTAAAGACTAAAAATGGTGACAAATAAGTACCTATCAATAATAACTTTAAATGTAAACAGATTAAATGCTCCAATCAAAAAACATAGGGTAACCAATTGGATAAGAAAACATGATCCATATATCTGCTGCCTATAAGAAACCCACCTCAGAAAAAGGGATGCACACAGATTGAGGTGAAGGGATGGAAGATGGTATTTCAGGCAAATGGAAATGAAAAAATAGCTGGGGTTGCAATACTTATATCTGAAAAGTTAGATCTCAAAGTGAAGGACATAACAAGAGATAAAGAAGGCCACTTCATAATACTAAAGGAAACAATCCAAAAAGAAGAAATAACTCTGGAAAACATATATGCACCCAATATAGGAGCACATAAATACATAAAAAAAAACTCCTGGAGGATATTAAGGGAAAGATTGACAGCAATACAATCATAGTAGGAGACTTTAATATCCCACTGTCACCACTGGACTAATCCTCTAAACAAAAAATCAGAAAAGAAACAACAATCCTAAATGACTCACTCGACCAGATGGAATAAATTGACATCTTCAGAACATTTCACCCCAAAGCCACAGAATATACATTCTTCTCCAGTGCACATGGGTCATTTTCAAAGATAGACCATATGTTGGGTCATAGGAAAAGTCTCTACAAATTCAAGAAGATAGAAATCATATCAAGATCACAGTGGCATAAAACTGGGAATCAACTACAATAAAAACAATACAAAAAAAATCAAACATATAGAGACTAAACAGCATGCTATTAAACAATGACTGGGTAACCAGAGAGATCAAGGAAGAAATAAAAAACATCGTGGCAACAAATGACAATGACAACACAATACAAAATTTATGGGACACAATGAAAGCAGTCTTGAGAGGGAAGTTCATAGCTCTACAAGCCTACTGCAAAAAACAGGAAACAATGGTAATAAATTTCCTAACTCTACAACTCAAAGAGCTAGAATGAGAGCAACAAGAAAAGCCCAATGTATGCAGAAGGAAGAAAAGTAAAGATCAGAGTGGAAATAAACAACATGGAGACCAAATAAATAATTCAACAGATCAACAAAACCAAGAGCTGGTTATTTGAAAGGATAAACAAGATTGATGGACCTCTAGCCAGGCTCAACAAGAAGCAAAAAGAGAAGACCCAAATAAAATCAGAAATTAAAGGGGAGAAATAACAACAGACCCCGCCAAAATATAAAGGATTGTTAAAAAAATAATATGAACAACTCTATCCCAACAAACTGGACAACCTGAAAGAAATGGACATATTCCTAAAAAAAATATAACCTTCCAAAACTCAATCAGGAAGAATCTAAACAGTTCAATGGTTCAATAACTATGGAAGAAATTGAAGCAGTCATCAAAAAGTTTCCAGCAAACAAAAGCTCGGGACCAGATGGCTACACAAGAGAGTTTTATCAAACATTCAAGGAAAAATTAAAACCTATCCTCCTCAGACTATTCAAAAATACTCAAGAAGAAGGAACACTTTGAAACACCTTCTTGGAAGCCAGGATGACCCTAATACCAAAACCATATAAAGACATCACAATGAAAGAGAATTACAGGCAAATATCTCTCATGAACATGCATGCCAAAATCCTCAACCAAATTCTAGGAAATCGAATCCAGCAGTACATCAGAAAGATCATTCACCATGACCAAGTAGGATTCATCCCAGGAATGCAAGGATGGTACAATATCTGCAAATCAATAAGCGTGACACATCACATAAACAAATTGAGAGATAAAAATCACATAGTCATATCAATTGATGCAGAAAAAGCACTTGGCAAAATGCTTTTGATTTTATCAAAATCTTGATAAAAACTCTCAGCAAGGTGGGAATAGAAGGAACATACCTTAATATTATAAAAGCCAAATAAGATAAACACACAGCTAACATCAAACTCAATGGACAAAAACTAAAACCATTTCCCCTAAATACAGGAACAAGACATAGTACTGTTTGACATAATTCTAGAAGTATTAGCCATTGCAATTACACAAGAAGAAGAAATAAAAGGTATCCAAATTGGAAAAGAAGAAGTAAATCTGTCCTTATTTGCAGATGACATGATACTGTACATAAAAAACCTGAAGGACTCCATCCAAAAACTAATTGATTTAATAAATGAATTTGGCAATGTAGCAAGATACAAAATTAATGCCAAGAAATCTATGGCATTTCTATACACTAATAGTGAAATTACAGAAAGAGAGACTAAAAAAGCAATCCCATTTACCATCCCACCAAAAAAATTAAGATACCTAGGAAATAAACCTAAGGAGGTAAAAGAGCTATATGCAGAAAACTACAGGACATTGAAAAAAGAGAGAGAAGAAGACATAAACAGATGGAAGAGCATACTATGCTCATGGATTGGGAGAATCAACATCATTAAAATCTCCATACTACCCAAAGCAATCTATAGATTCAATGCACTAGCCATTAAAATACCAACAACATATTTCACAGACCTAGAAAGAAGTCTTCAAAGATTCCTCTGGAACAAAAAAAGACCACGAATAGCCATAGCAATCCTGAGAAAGAAGAATAAAATAGGTGGGATCTCAATACCAGATTTCAAGCTATATTACAAAGCAACTGTTTTCAAAACAGGCTGGTACTGGCACAAGAACAGACATATAGACCAATGGAATAGAATAGAGAATCCAGATATCCACCCAAACCACTATGTTCAATTAGTATTTGACAAAGGAGGCATGAACATACAATGGAGTCAAGACTCTCTCTTCAATAAATGGTGTTGGGAAAATTGGACAGATACATGTAAAAAAAATGAAACTGGACCACCAACTTACACCAAATACCAAAATAAACTCAAACATTAGACACTAGGACTTAAACATTAGACAGGAAACCATAAAAATACTAGAGGAATCCACAGGGTGCACAATCTCAGACATATGCCTAAAGAACTTCTTCACTGATACTGCTCCAAAGGCAATGGAAGCTAAAGAAAAAATAAACAAATGGGACTACATCAAAATAAAAAGCTTTCACACAGCAAAAGAAACCATCAACAAAACAACAAGAAAGCCCACCATATGGGAGAACATATTTGCAAATGTTATCACTAATAAAGGTTTAATCTCCAACATCTACAGCCAACTTATACAACTTAATAAAAGGAAAATAAGTGATCCAATAAAAAAAAATTGGCAATTGACCTAAATAGAACCTTTTCGAAAGACAACAGAAGGAAAGCCAAGAGACACATGAAAACATGTTCAAAGTCACTTATTATCCTAGAGATGCAAATCAAAATGACAATGCGATACTACCTCACACCAGTCAGAATGGCAATCATCAACAAATCAACAAATGAGAAGTGTTGGTGAGGATGCGGGAAAAAATGGACCCTTGTGCATTGTTGGTGTGAATTTAGACTGGTGCAGCCACTGTGGAGAACAGTATGGAGTTTCCTCAAAAAACTAAAAGTGGAACTCCCATTTGATCCAGCAATCCCACTCTTAAGAATACAGTGGTACCTCAAGATACGAGTTTAATTTGTTCCATAACCTTGGGGCATGGGAAACTATGAGATGCTCGAGTCATGGTAAATTGGTGGGTCGTGTTCAGCCAGCCAATCCGTACGATTACTCCTATCTCAAATGTTGCTCATATTTCAAAGCAAAAATCGCTCGCTCGACAGCTCATATCTAAAAAATCTCGTATGTTAGGGCACTCTTATCTCGAGGTATCACTGTATATCCTAAGAAATTAGAAATATCAATCAGAAAGGATTTATGCACCCCTATGTTCATAGCAGCACAATTTACATTAACTACAATTTGGAAACAGCCTAGGTGCCCTCAGCAGATGAGTGGATCAGAAAACTATGGTACATCTACACAATGGAATTCTATGCTGCCATTAAAAGGAAAGAATTCTTACCATTTGCAGCAACCTGGATGGAACTGGAGAGCCTTATGCTACGTGAAATAAGCCAGTCAATGAAGGAGAAAAACCACATGATCTCACTCATTTGTGCATAATAAAGAACATTATAAACTGATAAATAAAAGGATAGATACAGAGGCAGTAAAGTATCAAACAAACTGTCAAATTTCAGCAGGAAGGTTAAGGAGAGGTGGGGTAGATAAGAGATCAACCAAAGGACTTGTGTGCATACATATAGGCATAGCAAATGAACGCAAGAAACTGGGGGGTTGGGGTGTGCCTGGGAGGGAGGGCAATGGGGAGATATGTATACATCTAACACAATAAAAAAAGACAATGTAGTATCATCTCACACCTGTCAAAATGGCTATCACCAACAAATAAACAAACGACAAGTTGTGGTGAGGAAGCAAAGGAAAAGGTACTCTTTTGCACTGCTGGTGAGAATGCAGACTGATGCAGTCACTGTAGAGAACAGTATAGAGTTTCCTCAAAAAACTAAAAATGAAACTCCCATTTGACCCTGAGATCCCACTTCTAGGAATATACCCCAAAAAGCTAGAAACACCAATCAGAAAGGATATATGCACCTGTATGTTCATAGTAGCACAATTCACCATAGTTATGATTTGAAAACAGCCTAAGTGCCCATCAGCAGATGAATGGATTAAAAACTTTGGTACCTATACACAATGGAATACTATGCCGTGGTTAAAAAAAAAAGAAGGAATCTTACCATTTGCAACAGTATGGATGGAACTGGAAAGCATTATGCTAAGTGAAATAAGCCAGTCAGAGAAAGATAAATACTACGTGATCTTACTCATTTTTGGAATATAATAAACAATATTAATGAACAGGGACAGATTCAGAGACAAAGAAGCATCAGTCAGACTGTCAAACCTCAGAGGGAAGATAGGGGAGGGTGAAAGTAAGGAGGAGAGATCAATCAAACGACTTGTATGAATGCATATAAGCCTAACCAATGGATACAAACGCTAGGGGGGGTGAGGGCATGAGTGTGGGGGGGGGGTCAGGGATTGGGAGGTTAATGGAGGGATGAGGACATATATGTAATACCTTAATCAATAAAAAAATTAAAATAAATAAATTAGAAAAAGACAGAATAAATAGTAGACAGTAATACCAAACAAGTCAGGAGTGGATAAGTGGAGTCTATATTCTATTTTCATTGGGAAAGAGATTTCTATGTAACATTTATACTCAATATTTCAAGAATAAGTATTTAGAAAGATAAATATGTAGAGTTAAGAAAAGACAAAGGGAAATGGAATAAGTAAGATAAAAAAACTACTAAAAGAGTTAGAAAACAAGAAGGGAGTGAAACAAAACATAAAGAAGTAGAAAAATTGGGGAGGGCGGTAATTGGGGAATAAGGACACATATGTAACACCATAATCAATAAAGAAATTTTTAAAATGGAAATCATAAAGGAAGATAATAGAAACATTTTAAATGTCAGCAATAAAAATAAATATAAAACACTTTGCCAAGTAAAATACAGAGAATTTCTAACATTTTAAAAATTCATTTGTATTAAGTGCACAAGAAGCATACTGGCTTAGCTCAGGTTGCTATAACAGAAAAACATAGACTGGGTGGTTTAAATAGTAGACATTTATATATCACTGTTCTAGAGACTAAATGTAAGATCAAGATGCTGCCAGATTTGCAGATTTAGTCCCTGGTGGAGGGCTCTGTTCCTGATTTGCAGATGGTCACCCTTTCACTATATCCTCAATGGGGGAGAGAGAAAGTACATGCTACTCAGTCTCTGTCTTACTATAAAGATACTAAGGGGCCTACTTTCATGATCTCATTTAAACCTAATCACCTCCCAAAGGCTCATCTCAAAATAACATTACATTGGGGGTTAGAGCTTCAACATATGAATTTAAGGAGAACACATACATTGAGTCCGTAATACACACATAGTACTTAGGAATATAGAATAGCTGAATGTAAAAGGGTAGAAGATTATCATATATATATGACCAACGCTAGGCACAATAATGATGGGCTCACTCTGTAAATATCAGTTGACACAGGTTTTAAGACAGAAAGTATCATTAGTAGTTAGGAACACTACATTATGACAAGAGTTTCATAGTATTACTGTTCTAAACTTCAATTAGTCCAATGAAATAACATAAATAAAGCAAAAATGGGTAGACATTCAGGTCAAAAAGGATAAATTCACCATTATAGTGAATGGTATCATTTATCAGACAATTTTTAACACAGGCACACTCACTTATTTATATATTATCTATGGCTGCTCTGGGCTTATAGTGGCAAAATTGAGTGACTGAGACAGAGATTACATGGTCTATGAAGTGTAAAATATTTGCTATTTGCCTTTTTACAAAAAAGGATAATTAATGTTTGCCCTGAAAAAGATCCTGAGACTAAAATTTGAGTAGTAGTTTATTTGCAAAGTGTGGAGAGTAGTGGTAGAGAAGTGAAAAAAATGATAGAAAAAGAAGGCAGTCACCAAAGTATGGGCCAGCTAGCTATGATAGTGGCAACCAATGCTTAGCTCTCTGGGGTAATTCTAGGAACCAGTATACAACATATATCTCTGAGAAAAAATATGTTTAATACACCTATCAAGACAAAGTAGATATAACAATAAAAGAAAGTGCAGTGGTCCCAACTGAAGCCCTAACAGAGACAACGAGTATACTAAGAAGGGAAGGAAAGTGTAAGGGAAAGTAAGGAGAGATGGCAAAAGAATAGAACTTCATCCTAATCCAACCCCCCAAAGTGCACATCTCTGAGCAAATCTCAGGTCTGAACTAAGGAAATTAGGAGAATTTTTTTAATTGAATGAGCAATTGAAATTTAAGTTAAGACTTAACTGGATTTTTGATGACTAAAAATGAGGATGTTCAAATACCTAAGAGAGATGTGAAAAGCTGTAGGATTTGCCTAAGGAATCTATCTGAGATAGGATATAAAAAGCTTATAGTGTTTAACAATCTTGGAGGGAGAAAATGAATACTATTTCATAACTGTACCTTACAAAGTCCGCCTCATTTAATGAAACATTAATAAAAGTTAGTTCTCAAGATGCTAAGATCTATGAAGATCATAAAATGTAAGGGAGAGATTGGGAAAGCAAGCAGTATTTTTTAGAGTATGGGATGAAGATTTGCCTAACGAGGAGGCCTGGTGTGTACCATGGACTATGCTGGGTATGGAAAATGCAGGTGTGAAAGACAGGTTTCACAGAAAGAGATAAATAGGAAGAAAATATAAAAAGTCATAGTAAAAAGAAAACAACCCCAGCATCTAACTGCTATATATACACAAACAAAAGTCAATTAATGGTTGTCAAAGAATTTCTTATCAAATGACATATCAAGTATCTTTAAGAAAAACTGCTTTGACAGTAAAGTGGAGGGTGGACTAGATGAGCAAGTGCTAGGAAAAGAGGCAGTAAGCACATAACAATAGTAAAACAAAGGAAGGGAATTACTAAGTGGACATACTAGTATAGAGTTAATCCAGTCTGGTCACTGTCTGGGCGATAGACATGTGATTTCTCACTTGGATGGCTGTCTCAGAAAGTGGGGAGTGGGACAGGAAAGAAAAAGAACATATTTGAGAGCAGGTTTTCACAAAAGATTCACTGAGGTATCTGGAAGGGTCATCAGAGGAACCTATCCCCTTTACCTGCTGTTAAATGCTCATACCAGATGCTATTACTGTAAAACAAAAATCTCCCTCCCTTCACTTATTGTCTGTTATGAAGTTCAGGATATATTGTGTCACTTAAATGTGACCTTGGAAGGTTGGGATAAGATAAATTATTTGGGGGGAGAAAACCAAGATGGCAGCATAGGTGAATACCTAAAGGGCTGCCTCGCACAAAAATTTCAAAACTACAACTAAAAGACAGAATGGATACCATCCAGAACCACAGGAAAGCTGGCTGAGTGGAAATTCTACAACTAGAAGTAAAGAGAGGGGTTCACGAGGACTTAGAGGACCTATAAAAAGCTGAGGTACAGAGACACGCGCGTGGAAAGGACAGGTAGTGAAAGGTCTGGCTGGCTTCCTCTAGCAGGAGGGAGACGGAAACTCCTGACTGCACTGAACCCTACTTCTGACTGCACTGAATCCCAGTTCCAGGCGAGACTCATACAGGGGGAGTTTGGACTGTCGTGAAAAAGAAAGAGTGCACGGAAACTTAGGGGAGCCACGAAAGGCAGAGGTCTGGAGGCACACGCAAAGAGAACTGACTGCTGATTGTGCCCTGGGCTTTCTCTAGTGGGAGGAAAACAAACCTCCCAACTGCACTGAAATCCAGTTCCATCTGCACTGAACCCCAGTTTTGAGTGAGACCCTGGGGACCCAAACTCATACGGGTCCTAGGAGTTCATGGAAACCCAGGGGAGCCAGAAAGGCAGAGGTCTGGAGGTGCGTGCAAAAGGCAGGTTCCAGGGGCGCATGCGCATGCGCACAAAGAGGGCTGCGGCAATTACCGAGGAACACTGAGACTCAGGGGATGCCATGTAGGGCAGGGGTGATGGGAAGCCAAGTCTGTCTGTTCAGCCTTGAGACGCTGCCACATCCAAGCCCAGCACAGAAGCTTTTGAAATTTTGCAAGTCTTAAGGCTGAGTCCAGCACAGAAGTTCTCACAACCAATTGGCTTGGAGGTCAATTCCCCCAGTGATACCAACAATAATCAAGACATAACTACAACAAGACTGTGCACACAGTTGACAAAGGGGTGCACCAAGAATGTCTACCTCAGTTAACTGGGGAGGCAGAGCTACTGGGCCATAAAGGACACCTACCCTGTTTCCCTGAAAATAAGACAGTATCTTATATTAATTTTTGCTCCCAAAGATGGGCTAGGTCTTATTTTCAGGGGATGTCTTATTTTTCCATGAAGAAGAATACAGTACACTTCTATTGTTGAACAAAAAAAAAGGAAATTTATTCCTGTATATGTTACAGTAGTAGTTGCCAGCTCACTGATTGGCTGCAATGCGGCCGAAGCTGTTCAGGCAGTGCGAGAGGTCTCTCTTTAAATCAGGAGTCAGATGCCTATGGTAGCTTCAGGGCCCTTATATTCTGGGTAGGTCTTATTTTCAGTGGGATGCCTTATATTACAGCAGGACAAAACTGGAAGTAGGTCTTATTTTCCGGGGATGTCTTACTTTCAGGGAAACAGGGTAGTGCACAAAGCTACTCTACCAACTCAAGGAAGCAGCAAAAATGTGAAGACAAAGGAACAGATCACAAATGAAAGAAATGGAGAAAAACAAATGACTGGATATAGAGTTCAAAACCACAGTTATAAGATTTTTTAAGAATTTCCTAGAAAAGATGGATAAATTTAGTGAGACCCAAGAGGAGATGAAAAAGGACCAACTAGAAATTAAACATACACTGAAGGAAATAAAAATATTATACAGAGACCTAACAGCAAAATAGAGGAACACAAGAATCAAGTCGAAGATCTGAAATACAAAGAAGCAGAAAACATTCAACTGGAAAAGCAAAAAGAAAAAAGAATCCAAAAATGTGAAGATAGTTTAAGGAGCCTCTGGGACAACTTCAAGTATACCAACATCAGAATTATGGGGATGCAAGAAGAGAGAGAGCAAGATACTGAAAACCTAGTTGAAGAAATAATGACTAAAAACTTACCCCACCTGGTGAAAGAAATAGACTTACAAGTCCAGGAAGCACACAGAACCCCAAACAAAAGGAATCCAAAGAGGACCACACCAAGACACATCATAATTAAAATACCAAGGGCAAAAGACAGAGAGAATATTAAAAGCAGCAAGAGAAAAACAGTTAATTACCTACAAGGGAGCACTCATATGATTGTCAGTTGATTTCTCAACAGAAACTATGCAGGCCAGATGGGAGTGGCAAGAAATATTCAAAGTGATGAAGAGCAAGAACCTACAACCAAGATTACTGTACCCAGCAAAGTTATCATTCAGAATTGAAGATCACATAACAAGCTTCACAGATAAGAAAAAAACTAAAGGAGTTCATCAACACCAAACCAGTATTATATGAAATGCTGAAAGGTACTCTTTTAGAAGAGGAAAAAGAAAAAGGTAAAAATAAAAATTATGAACAACAAATACATATCTATCAACATGTGAATCTAAAAATCAAGTGAATTGAATACACTGGTGAATATAATAGAATCAGGGATTCTATTATATAGAAAGGGAGTGGACTGATAATTCTCAGGGGGAAAGAGGTGAGAGGGTGCAGGGAGAAACTGGACCAAAATCATACACTTATGGTTGAGAACAATGTGGGGGAGGTAAGGGCAGAGGATGGGATGGGAGCACGGTGGATGGGGAGCTATATGGGGGAAATAGGCACAACTGTAATAATATGAATAATGAAAATTTATTAAATATATATATAAATTATTTTTACATTTTATGGAGCTAAATAGACATGAGACATTAACAGGTACTCAACAAAATCTGAATAAATGAAAGTATGACCACTTACTTGTCCCTCAAACCACATTTTTTATTTTATTATTTATTTTATTATTACTTTATTTTATTTTATTAGTCCTCAGCTAAGGATATTTTTCCATGGATCTTTTAGAGAGAGTAAAAGAAAGAGGTAAAGACAGAGAGAAACATCAATTGGTTGTCTCCTAAACACGTCCCAGACTGTGGAGGAATCTGCAACTGCGGTAGTGCCCTTGACCAGAATTGAACCAGTACTCTGGACTCTGGTCCACAAGTCCACACTCAATCCACTGAGCCAAACTGGCTAGGGCTCAACCTACATTTAGACTAAGGACTATAATATGTCCCTGTAGCATCTCTCTCTCTCTCTCTCTCTCTCTCTCTCTCTCTCTCTCTTAATTCAAAGGGAGAGGAAATCTAATTAACTATTTAGTTGAAGCAATCTCTCTCTCTTTCCCGCCTACCTCCCCTGTCCCCCTACCCCCGTTTACTCTCTCTCCTCTTTCCACAACCAGTATTCAACAATAAAGTCAAAGGTAAATAGGAATCAGCACTTTTAGTAACAAGGTTAAGCATTTATTGGTCACTTTCCAAATGGTCAACACAATACCAAGTGTAGTAAATATATTATCTGACTTTGTTCATCTATTCATTCAACCAACATTAGTTGAATGGCCTATCCAATGTTCTAAGCATCAAGGACACAACACTCATAGATTTTAGGGTTATAAAACATATGGGTAGTGAAGAAGGTAACCAGTATTAAATAGGCAAAATTCAAATTGGGCAACTGTAATAAAGGAAATAAATTGGAAAACATAATAGAAGAATGTGAAGGCAAGGGGTTCAGAGCAGGTGAAAAGGCCTCTTTAAAAAGATGACATTTAGGCTAAAATATGAATAAAAAGGACCCAGACATATGAAGGTCTGGAAAAATACCTGCATCAGACAAAGGAAAGAATACATAAAAATATATATATCCTAAGGCAAGATTATTTTGGTTTATCTGAGACAAGAAAAGAGATGAAAGAGACTGGTGCATGATTAGGTAGGAGGAGATGGAGAAGACACAAGTTAAGAAAAGTAAGGAAGGCCACACCATGGAGGACTTAATGGCCCCTGGTAAGGAAGTTTGTATTATTGGGCTTGCAATGGAAAACCACTGAAATGTTGTTAAACAAGAGAGTACCATGATTAGAAGTACATGTTCTGGCTGCACAGTGGAAGGAAAGATTTGGAGGGTGGTTCAAGAAAGAATATAGAAAGGCTAAATGGAAGGCACTCTCCCAGATGGTGTGGGAAGAGATAAAGAAAAGTGGATGGGTGATTGAATATATAATTTGGGTATTACATGCAAATTTTACTGTTCATTTGGGTGTGGCTAATGAAAATCAGACAGATATCAAGAGGAAGATCTTGATTTTCAGTTTGAGCAACTGAAAGCATAATGGTATCGTTTACTGCTAGAAAATAGAGGGAGGCAGAAGGCGCCATCATGGGAGTCAACATCTGCCACAACAAAGAAAGAAGATTTACCATAAGGATCCCAAGAGCCAGAATACTCACCTAAGGCTGCTGGCCAAGCTATAGAGGTTTCTGGCCAGAGGAACCAGCTCTACCTTCAATCAAGTGGTGCTAAAGAGGTTGTTCTTAGTTGCACCAACCAGCTGCCTCCCTCACTTTCAGAGATGATATCCCAAGATGAGGCTTCCTGGCCAGGAGGGCAAAACTGTAGTTGCAGGGACTATAACTGATGATGAGCACATTCAGGAGGTGCCCAAACTGAAGGTG
Organism: Lasiurus borealis; assembly: GCA_004026805.1. NCBI lineage: Eukaryota > Metazoa > Chordata > Mammalia > Chiroptera > Vespertilionidae > Lasiurus > Lasiurus borealis. Next base: position 22,614 of record PVJN01021882.1, read on the forward strand.
TGTGCACTTCATCTGAGCAGCTGTGCTTGGCAGCGCATCCTCAAGGCCAGGGGCAAGGTCGTCACTTTCAACCAGCTGACCCTGGACTCTACCAAGGCACTGTCTAGCTCTCTCATCTTCACAAGGACTGTGAGCCCCAGTAACACCCCACCACCACCACCACCACCACAGCCACACTGAACCCAAGGGCCAGAAGTTCGAGCACACAAGAAGTCACCAAGCCAACTGCGGCTATAAAAACTAAACCTAAATCCTACCTTTTTATTAAAAAGATTTTGGTTGCTGGGGAGAGGGGGAGAACGGAGCAGGGAGATAAACATTTGGAGTGTACTGAGTAATAGAAGTTATTTAAAGAATGAAAATGGTTATATTACAATGAAAATGGGAAGTGGAGTGGAAAAAGGGAGAGATGAGGAAGGGAAAAAGATTAAAAAAAACAGGAGAGGGTCCAGTTTAGTTTCAGGACATACAACATTAGAATTTGAACAGAAATAGAGAGGTTGGGACTGAATAAATAGAAAGAAAATCAGAAAAGTCACTTATAGTCAAAGCTAAGGGGATAAAATATTTCAAGGATATAATATACTAAATGCTGTTGAATGGTTAAATAATGTAAGATAAAGAAATATCCACAATAAATTTTAACATAACACTGAGGTAATTATTAGTACTATCTCTACTTTAAAGTTGAGAAAACAAAAGTTTTAGAAAAATATCATTTAGAAAGCAAGGTCTAGAAATAGGATTCTAATTGAAACTGATAATAAAAAAGAAGTTTTTCATAAGGAAGGAGATATTTTAAAAGACCATATTAAAATTATAATTTGGGAGAGAGTGTACTCTAAAAAGTGATAAGAAATAGGGTTCAGAATACCAACTTAAGGTTCAGGAGACTAAACATAGCCCACTTTCTTTCAGATTGAAGGATTCATTCATTTATGGATACTTTACGAATGTTCTCTGCCATACACTATTCTAGGTTCTGATCATACAGTAGTTACCTGGCCTTGCCCTCAGGTCCTTTCATTCTAGTGAGAGCAGCTAACAAAAAGCAAACAAACAAATAAATAATATTATAGTTTCAAGTGTTAAATAATGCTATGAAGATAAATAAATGAGGTGAAGGAGAAAGGTAGCATGCAAGGTATAGTTTCCTGAGAAATATTGGAGTAGAGACTTAAATGAAGAAGAATGAGCCATTGGTATATCTGAAAGCAGGTACATTAGCAAGTGTAAAGGGCCAGGAACTGGCTGATATCTGGCCTGTTTGTCAGAAGAGCCAGAGCAGAGTGGCTAGAGAAGAGTAAATCAGGAGTGGTTGGGAAAAATATCTGGGCAAGGGAAGGGTTTGGAATGAATGTGATGTATAGGCCATGGCAAGGAGCCTTCATCATATTCTAACTGCAATCTCTTGGAGGAATTTTGAGCAGAGAAGGGATTTCGACTGCTTTATATTTTCAAAGCTCATTCTATTTGCTATGTGGGGAATAGATTATGTCACTGGTTGGCAAACTCATTCATTAGTCAACAGTACAACAATTGAAATTTCTTTTGAGAGCCAAATTTTTTTAATTTAAATTTCTTCTATTACCATTTCTTCAAAATAGACTCATCCAGGCCATGGTATTTTGTGGAAGAGCCACACTCAAGGGGCCAAAGAGCTGCATGTGGCTCATGAGCCATGGTTTGCCGACCACTGAACTATGTGAACAAAAATGGATGTAGAAATTTGCCCAGGTAAGCTATTTGACATAGTTTTTCAGATATAACCCAAAGCTTTGTATTCTCATAGATACTAACCATGATAAGGGTCAAAATATTCCTGTCATGTGATAAGCATGTGTTGATTATGAAAAAAAGGTAATATGTATGGTGCCAGGTGGGTATTAGACTTATTGGGGGGTTACTTTGTAAACTACACATACGTCTACCTACTAAGCTGTACACTTAAAACTAATATAACATTGAATGACAACTGTAATCTACACTAAGATGCAAATTGACTGCACCTTCACAACACCCACCAGCCAATCAGGAGTATACAAATTAACCCAACAAAGATGGAAGGTTAACTTGCATATGTAGACGCCAAGTGGCTAGGGGTGGGGCAGGACACTTGCATCATCATGGTGATAACACAGGAGTTCCACACCACCCCAGCTGCTCCAGGCCGCTGGGCAGCATAGGAAGGCAGAAAGGAGGCTCTGGGTCAGAGCAACAGCAGCCAGGGAAAGGAAGGCCCATTCTTGTACAAATCTTCATGCATCGGGCCTCTAGTTGAAAAATAAAAGAATGAAATAAAAATAAAATAAGATTAGAATGAGTTAAGTGTGCTATCAGCAACATAGCATTTAAACCATAATTAATTGCCATGGCTTATGGGCATTTATCCAGACCCAATCCTTGAGCTTTATTGCTCCACTTTATATTTTCATAAAGTCTAATAGGGTGTTTTATTTTGTTCTTGGAGATACTTTAATTATAAATGCTTTTATAAGTTATAGGCATCATTTCCATGTATTAAGGAGAAAAGAGAAATATTGTGAACCACTTAAGTATTTTTATACAACAATTGCATTTCAGTATTAAAGGATAAAATAAGTACTAAAACATGTAAAATAAGCAAACATGTTATAGAATGACCCAATAAAAAATCAAATGTATATTTAAAACTAGGATCTCATTAGTTTCTTTTTATTAGTTTTCTAAGGAAGCACATCAGCCTTTAAGAACATTAGAAAAAACTATATATAAATGAACTTTCTTATAAAAATATTAGAAACAATTGTTTGTCTGTGTGCCTAGGACTAAGCTATTAAAAACTACAACTAACTTAACTAAAAAAAATCTTATCTTACCTGAATTCTATTTTCTTTCTAGCAATTCTTTATTAGATTTTAGTAAAGAAGGTTATTTATAAATAAGATTATAATGATATATTTTGATACAGTAATTTTCTTCAAATTTGTACTATTATTCTCTGCTTTAAACCAATTAAAATAATTTCCAAAAGTTCAAATGACTTTAAAGGAATACAATAAATTATTTTCAATGTCCTTTCCATGGAGGTGGGTTCAGAGATAGAGAAAAATTAAAGCTTTGTACTCTTTAGTCACAGTGAATTCACAGAATAAAAGTTATTGGCTGGGGGGAACCCAAGGAAACATCTGCCCATTTATTGGGAATGTAGATTACTCACCATCTACTTAAGAAAACTGAATATATCTCAAAGGATATGGGACATATTATATTAAGCATTTTCTTAGACTTTACAATTTTCTTGTATTAGCTTGGGAGATAAAATTTGAATGTAATCCTTCCCCCAAATTATTCTTGGTTTCCTTACATTTCAACCACTGTTTTGACAAAGCTTCCTACTTAGTCATGGGGCTGGGGGAAAGCTAACTTAAACAAGGGGAATACAGCCACTCTCAGTTGGAATAAGTGGAATTCAGAGCATTTTCAAGGAAACTAATTTTTTTTAATTGTGTTACATGTATACATATATTCCCATTGCCCCCACCCCCCCCGCAGGCATACTCCAACCCCCAGTGTCTTGTGTTCATTGGTTATGCTTATATGCATGCATACAAGTCCTTTGGTTGATCTCTTATCTACCCCACCTCTCCTTAATCATCCTGCTGTAATTTGACAATCTGATGCTTTACTGCCTCTGTATCTATTCTTTTGTTCATCAGTTTATAATGTTCTTAATATTTATAAAATATTAAGGTCTGAAATTAAGATATTTAAAAATTTCTTAGGTAACTTGAATTTAATCAATAAAATAATTGTGTTAACACTATCCTATGAAAAATGTATTATAAAAATGCTCAAAAACTTAAGAAAACTGTTTATATATCTAAAGCAATTTAGATTATATATTAAATATATTATAGATTATATATTAAATATACCTTGAACAATCTTTTTCTACACTATTATTTAGAAAGTTAGAGGTGGTTGAGTGGTGTTTGACATGGTCTGATGCTGTCAACCTGATGCACTGGTTCTAGGGCTTCCCAGATGTGCAGGCAAACATCAGCTGCAGCCTGTTTTCTACCTGGCGCTACGAGCATGAGCTACAAAGTGATCTGCGGATTGCTGCTACTTGTGCTGGACTTGAGGTTCCCAGGAGAGGCCAAGCAATGAACCAAGGCCAGCTACCACTAGTGCCAAGCTTAGAGCCATTTAGCTATAGGTCTGCAGCACACTGAGACCAGATACTGCTTATTTGAAAAATTTTAGGAAAGTCTGAAGCCTGAGCCAAGCAGGCAATTTGTATGGAAAAACCACTGGAAACATCTTGGGTGGGCTTGCAAGTTGGATCAGGTGGGGTCTCAGGGGATCACCAGAGCAGGGACAGGTTGAAGGAGACTCAGATATGGTGCTTGTCTGCCAACTCTGTAGCCATAGGGGCCAGAAAAGGAACAATGTCTTCTCCCAGATGTCTATCTAAGAGAAAGTTCCCTATCAAGCTCTCTCTCTGATGCCAGAAAGTTCAGCTCCTTTCCTTATGTTCCCAATGTCTTTTGAGCTGCTGCCCTGGCATTGGAGCTCAGAGGGAGTGAATCTAAATAAATCCAAGTGTGGGCCCTTTAAAAGGAACACCTGGGACTTCACCAGCCCTCCATCTCACTCAGCCATTCAACAATGGGGACTGGTTATTACAGCCAGAAGTTATGAGGACTTCTCTACCTGGTACTGGAATCCTAGCTGGGAGGCCTGGTGTGAGATTTGGGTCCCTCGCTCCTCAGGGGGGACCTCTGAAGCTGAGATACTCTTCCAATTTTTATCTGCCATATGTGGGCCTTGGACCAGTTTATTCTGTGTCTCCACGCTTCCTACCAGTCTCAATGTGGCTCTTCTCCCTCATATCCTTAGTTGTAGGACTTATATTTAGTTGGAATTTAGGTGGTTCTGAATGATGGTTGTTCTGCAATTTAGTTTTATTTTTGATGTGGCTGAAGAAGGATGTGAGTACCATGTTTACCTATACCATCATCTAGACTGGGTCTCTAGAATCTTGAATAGATACTATTCAGCCTTGCCATAATTTTGATAAGAAAAGAATATATCTACTTAAGTTCAGATTAAAAAGATAAGGATGAAGAAAGGAGAAAAGGAGAATAGAGAATTAAATGTGGATCTCTGTGCCATGAAACAGCAATTCTGAGTTAGGGCTACTATTTAAATGCTCATATTCAAAAGAGTAAACAATTATAATAAAACAAAAAAAGTGCCATTAAAGAATGATATGAAAAGGGCTTTGTAACTACAAAGTAAAAAAAAATAACTACCTTGACAGTGAACAAAATCTTCCAAGATTGAAGGCAAGGCTTGAACTAGAATATTCACTAGCATAAACTTTTGCATTTTTCCTCGTGACTGAAAATAGCATGCCCTCATTTTTGAAAACAGGTAAGATACTTGTTTTCTTTTGAAGGTATTAATAACAATGGCTCTTTGAATTGTATATCATATCCACAAATAAGAAAACATCTGACAGTCAGGATTTATAAGCATCCCTAAACCAATGTTCATTCAAATTACCAAAATATATATAAAAGCTTAAGTCCATGAAACGAGATCAGAAGCACACACCTCAGTTTGACAAGCATTTGAAATGCTATTGTTGCAATGGGGTCTTACACACAATTTAATCTGTATCATTCAGCAAGTTCTACTGCAATTATCTAGTCAGGTTTCTGGGAAGGGAAGCTGGGAGAAATTTCAATGCTCCATTCTGTTCTTGCAATTACTCTGCCATAGATAGGGCTCTACTTTCTACCAAGGATAGTGGAAGGAGATAAGACAAAAGTTAGCCCTAAAGGTATAAGTGAAGGGTAATTTTTAACAAAGAACACTCAAGTCAGAGGAAACTGATTTAAGCATCTTATTCAACTAAATTTCATTTGCAAGCTTAGATAATGTGGGCTCAATCCTGGTGAGTAGAGATATGCAAGAGTTCTGATGTGGAAGGAAGAACCCAGTCGAAAGGTTGGGAGAAAAGGATCTGGAGAGAATATAACTGTTCTAAAGCAGAACGTGAGGTGATGGTAGCCATAGTGGAAGTACCCATGATGGAGATTAGCTGTGGACAGAAGAAAGGATCTCAGCCCATAGAGAGAAACAGGGCTGGAAAATTTTTCAGGCTCAAACTCATGGGATGATGTTTAGAGTAAGGAATCTCAGACCTAGCCATTTCCTGGGAGTTTCCAATTTTATTCACAAATATTATGTAATAGGGGTACTGCTGACCACTGTTCCAGTTTAGGATCCTCCCTATGGAGCTTTTCACTTCAGATCTCATTAGTTCTCTACCTTTCTTTGTGCTTATGGGTATCCTGGGGTATGACAGGTAGCTAACTGGATGTTGAAGGGGGAGTGTGAGCAATAAACATGCTTATTGGGATTGAAGAAGTAAATGTGGGTCAAAGCATATGGTATATGAGGAATAATAAGGAAGTTGAGGCTGGAAAGGTATGTCATAGTTAGAAGAAAGAACCTGGGAAGTCACCCCCAAGTTTAAACTTCAATTTTTCTGAAGGCAATAGTGAGCTATTAGAAGTATTTATGCAAGAGCATAGGTTTCAGTCAGGCATTTTTAAAAGCATAACTATGGAGGGTATTGGGGAAAAAAAACAAGCACTTTAGACAGGGAGGCCATTTAGAATCTACAATAATAAAAGAGAAACATACAAATTGATGATCACTCTGCTATGCCCACCAGCCAGTTGGAACAAGCATGCAAAATAATCCAACTAAGATGGCAGCCGCCACCACAGAGCTTGAGTGAGCAGGAGGCTTGAGTTGCCCCTGGCAATGGAGGCAGCCCAGCTTCCCACCCACCCTGGCCTGCCCTGTCCTCCACTCAAGGCTAAAAATTTTTAATTATAGAAGATAAATACCTGTTTCCAGCCAGCCCTGGCCTATGCTTGGGTCACTGTGGGGCATGGCCAGCCTGCAAACCACCATAGACCCCTGCCCAGGCTACTCTTCAGAGCAAACCAGCCAGCCCCCTCCCATGCATCAGGTCTCTATCCTATCTAATAAAAGAGTAATATCTAAAATGACTGTCACTCCAACACAGAAGATGGCTGCCCCCATGTGGCCAAAGATGGTTGCCACAAGATGGCCAGCAGGGGAGGGCAGTTGGGGGGTACCAGGCCTTCAAGGGAAGGCAGTTGTAGGCAATCAGGCCAGCAGGGGAGAGCAGTTAGGGGTGACCAGGCCTGCAGGGGAGGGAAGTTGGGGGTGAATGGGCCTGCAGGGAAGGGCAGTTGTGGGGTGGGGGGAGGGGGGACCTGGGCCTGCAGGGGAGAACAGTTGGAGAGGGAACCAGGCCTGCAAGGGAAGGCAATTGGAGGCAATCAAGCCTGCAGAGGAGGGCAGTTAGGTGTGACCAGGCTGGCAGAGGAGAAAAGTTGAGGGTGAATGGGCCTGCAGGGAAGGGCAGTTGTGGGGGACCCAAGCCTGCAGGGGAGAACAGTTGGGGAGTGGGTGGAGACCAGGCCTACAAGGGAGGGGAGTTGGGGGCGATCAAGCCTGCAGGGGAGGGCAGTTAGGGGTAACCAGGCCTGCAGAGGAGGTAAGTTGGGGGTGACTGGGCCTGCAGGGAAGGGCAGTTGTAGGGGACCAGGGCCTGCAGGGGAGAGCCGTTGGGGGGAGGGACCAGGCTTGCAAGGGAGAGCAGTTGGGGGTGATCAAGCCTAGAGGGGAGGGCAGTTAAGAGTGACCTGGGCAGGAGGGAGGACAGTTGGGCGGACCAGGCCTATAGGGATGGCAGTTGGGGAGACCAGACCTGCAGGAAAGGGCAGTTAGGGACAATCAGGCTGACAGAGGAGCAGTTAGGCATCAATCAGGCTGGCAGGGGAGGGCAGTTATAGGTGACCAGGCTATCAGGGGAGGGCAATTAGGGGTGACCAGGCCTGCAGGGGAGGGCAGTTAGAGACAATCAGGCTGACAGGGGAGCAGTTAGGCATCAATCAGTCTGGCAGGGGAGCAGTTAGGAGGTGACCAGGCTGGCAGGCAGAAGCAAATGGGAGCAATCAGGAAGACAGGCAGATGAGAAGTTGGAAGCCAGCAGTCCTGGATTGTGAGAGGGATCCCAGATTAGAATAGGTGCAGGATGGACTGAGAGATACAACCCTACTATGTATGAATTTCGTGCATCAGGCTTCAATAATAATAGCTAAAGAAACTTCAAAGTTGAACCAAGAAAGGACAACAGTAATGGGAGGGAGAAAAGAAAGGAAGAGAAAATTTCAGGATTAGATGTGGAATAGAGGGACAGGGAGGAAGTGATAATGACTAATGCTTTTAATCTAGGCAAATATGAAGCTAGTGATGCCATTCCTATAGGGGATGAGGGAAGGATGTTTGGGGGGAGATGAATTTCATCTGAGGCTCATTGAACCATATAACCATTACTATTAACCAAGAAGCAGAACTTACTTTTAAGGGACATTTTTTATTTCCAACAAGTAGAACCAAAGGAAATCTTAACATTTTGAGAGCCCCAAAACTAAGCAGTGGTTTCTTATATTACAAAATAATTATTTACTCTGTTGAAAGTAGTTCCACTAGATTCTTTCAAGTCATGACTGCCCAATGCATCAAAACCATAATTGATTTTTAAAATATTTAGGTCTAGAGATAAATATGAAGGGATTACTTTGTGATAGGGTAATATAAATGCAAACAAACATTCTCTCAAGTAGAGATACATAAGGAGACGAAAAGAAACAGAAGGAAAACAGAAGGCAAAAGCGAAAAGAGAAAGTCACAAACGGCAAAGAAGAGCATGAATCTAAGGGCAAGAGCAGCCAGTACAGGAAGAGAGCGAGATGGTGAAGCATCTAAGCTTGTATAAAGGGTAGAGAATCAGACTTAAGGACAAAGCAAAGGAATAACAACAAAAAATTCTGATGCAAAAGATCAAGCAGAGCATCTTTTTCTCACAATCCAATACTCAGTTTGCTCAATGTGCTCTTGAGGGCTACAAGAAAGGCCCTTCTCAAAGGGGAAACTTTTGGAAATAGTCTTATAATCTCTAAAACCCAAAATTCTGCCCCTTATTAGCACTGTGACCATAGGCAGTTCTTTTGACCTCAGCCTAACATTTTTATGTGTGAAATACAGATAAAACCTAAATAATAGGTGTAAAAATTAAATGAGACAATGTAGTATGGTGCCTGGTACATAAATAATGTTCAATAAATGATAGTTATTATTATTCATAAGAAAAAAACTCATTCATGAGCTCCAAATAATTTAATATTCCACCATTTGGTATTAATTCATTGCCCCTTCTAGCTGTTTGTTTTTGTTTTTGTTTTTAATTAACTGAAAGTTCACCCTGGAAACTTTCCAGTCACTAACACTATAGTTTGGAGTCCACAGGGGGGATTTAGGGTTACAAAATGGCATAGAGAATGATAAAAATAAAATAAAGTAACCTATAGAAAAGGAGAAACACCATTTTAAAATTCAGTCTGGCCTTCCCCAATACCAAATGTTGGAGAGTTGATATGATCCTGATTTTCTCTTAATAATGTCACTGTGTATAAGAAAGCCAAGGTTTCAAGTTGAGTGTTACAATGAGGAAGCACAGAATAAGAAGATGAGAAATTTAGCAAGAAGCTCCAAAGAGAGAGTAGAAGATGTGAGTTTCAAATGAAAATGTGACAAAGCTTTCAGGATTCTCACTGTTGAGCAAGGATATTGGAAATGTGTTACTGTAAAAGTCCCGAGAAATTGGCTAAAAAAATGGGTCTAGAAATTATGGGGCAAAGAAGCAAAGGACTGAAGATGAGGGAGAGGGTAGAATTTAATAAAGAGATCATACAACTTCCAGTTAAGAGGACTATCTATTGAAATTCCCATCTAGAACTGCATTGCATTACTTACATTTCTTATACAGAAAACTTGTCCCTCAATATTAAGTCATGAGATTCTATACATTATTTTTTATAATGCTTTTACCATATATATATTTTGAATCCTCACCCAAGGATATTTTTTATCATTGCTTTATAGAGAGAGTGAAACACTGATGTGAGACAGATTAACTAATTGCCTCCTGTATGTATCCTGACCAGGGCAAGGATGGAACCTGTAGCACAGGTACCTGCCCTTGACTAGGAATCAAACCGAAGACCCTTGTGTGAGCTGGCTGACAATCTAAACACTAAGAAACACCAGCCATATTAATAATTTCATAATGCCACCATATTAATAATTCTTCTGCACATCCCAACACAGTGAAAATGGATATTATATTTCTTTTTAAAAAACGCAGCATTTTTTAAAAGAAATTTTAAAACTCAAAAAATTATCTATACTAATAATAGCCTAGGTGGCATCACGCCCTCATGTTGTCACAAGATGGCTGCCTGTACAGCGGAGGCAGGGCCCAAGGCCACTCTGTGTGGTGAGGCCTGGGGGTCCCATGGCTCTTAGCGGTGCAGAGGTCAGTCCTAGGATCTTGTGCAGAGGAGGTGGATCCCCATGGAGAAAGTGGGTTGCAGCAGGGGGGAGGCAGTTGTAAGCAATCAGGCCAGCAGGAGAGTGGTTAGGATGTGATGAGGCAGGCAGGCAGGTGAGCAGTTAGGAGCCAGCGGGTCCGTATTGTGAAAGGGATGTCGGACAGTCAGACAGCCCACAAGGGGTCACAGATTTGAGAAGGAGCATGCCAGGCTGAGGAACAGCCCTTCATGCATGAATTTTGTGCACTGGGCCTCTAGTTAAAAAAAAAGTTGCTGTTATAAGTTCATCATACAAGGCATGCCCATTTCTCATTTTAAAAGTGACTCATGATTTTCTGGAATAAAGAAATTAAGAAAATGATCATGAACTATTCCCTTCTTACTGTTACAGTGTCAGAGTTTTCTTCACACATATATCTCAAATGTAATTTTAAATTATTTTCTCATATGCATACACTGTGACACACTGATTGCACTGATGGCCCCAATTCTTCCTCTCTCATTGTGTGTGGGGTGTTCATTCCAGCCCTTGACTCTGAGTTTGGTCATGTGACTTGCTTTGGCCATTACACTATTAGCACATATGATACCAGACAGAGGCTTGGAAAACAGGTGAGCATTTATTTCCCCTTGCTTATCCTAGGATCTCCATTCTGGCACCTCCACTCTCATAACCATGGGAACATATCTGAGCTCCTCTTTTTGAGGTTGGGGGCTGTGGGAAAGAGCTGCACCTCCCTTCATCCTATCTGAAGCATTCCCTGCCCCAGCCCTACAATTAAACTACAGCTGACTGCACGTACATGAGTCTAGTCAAGATAAGCAGATCCTGTCAGATAATCTATAGAGTTCTGTGTAATAACAAGTGCATGTTGCTTTAAGTCACCAGTTTCAGTGTGCTTTTTTACATAGTATTATCATACCAACAGCTCAATGATTCTCACACATTCACACACACACACACA
>PVJN01021883.1:0-34091 GCA_004026805.1 Lasiurus borealis
TATAAGGGTTTAATATCCAAAATTTACAAAGAATTTATACAAACAACACCAAAAAAACAAATAATCCAATTAAAAATGGCAAAAGAGCTGAATGTACACTTCTCCAAAGAGGACATACAGATGACCAATGGACATATGAAAAGATGCTAAACATCTCTAATCATCACAGAAATGCAAATTAAAAACAATGAAATATCACCTCATACCTGTCAGAATGGTTATCCCACCATTCAATTGGACATTAAGCTGTATCAGTTTTACCTCCTAAATAGCTCTTGAGCCTGATAATTTCTCTATCTCCACTGCCACAGAATGCTTACCTGTGTGAATCCAATGGCCTTCCTAATGGGTTTCTACTTTGACTTCTTGAATCCATTCTCTACAATGCAGTTATAGGTTCTTTCTGAAATGAAATGATAATTACGCTATTTCCTATTAAAAACCCTTTAGTGCTCCTTCATTGCTTTTAGAATAAAATCCATGACTCGAGGATTTACTTGATTTGGTCCATTTCCCTTTCAACCTCATCTCTCAGCACTGCTCTTTTATTTCTTTTATATATATATATATTTTATTGATTTTTTAAAGAGAGGAAGGGAGAGAGATAGAGAGTTAGAAATACCGATTAGAGAGAAACATCAATCAACTACCCACTCTGATCCTAGGTACATGCCCTTCACCAGAATCAAACCTGGGACCAAACTGGTTTCGGCTGCCCTTTTATTTCTGCATTCTAGCCATGCAAACTATTTTTAAACATCCAGCACATGACATATTTGCTCATGACTCGATAACTAGGTACAATCTCCTCTCTCTCCTGAGCTTCCATGCCCCTTTTGGGTAGCTTACTTAGGATGCAGACTGGGTAACAGTTCAGGAAGTCCTCCCAGCTTCCCCACCATCAGTCTGGGCGGGCTATTCTGATTATTTTCATAATGCCACGTTTATGCAGCAGTGGGCAAAAGTAGGTTCATAATAATAATATACAATAATAAATAGATAATAATCCTATCTAATAAAAGAGCAATATGCAAATATGCCTCCTCTACACCAGCAGCCATGCCCACCAGTGAATCAGGAGCAAGAATGCAAATTAACCCCAACCAAGATGGCTGTGGCCACGGAGAGAGCAAGAGGGAGGCTTGGGTTTCCCTGGCAATGGAGGAAGCCAAGCTTTCTGCACATCCTGGCCGGCCCAGGCCTCCACTCAATGCTACAAAGTTTCAGTTATAGAAGATAAATAAATTCAAAAAAATGGTGGCAGCCATGGAGCTGGAAAGAGCAGGAGGCTAGGGTTGCCCCTAGTGATGGAGGAAGCCAAGCTTGCCTCAGCCCTGGCCTGCCTTGGCCTCTGCTTCAGGGTACAAAGTTTCAATTATAAAAGATAAATAAATCCTAACAGAAATGGCTGTGGCCAGGAATTGAGCAGGAGACTTGGCTCCACTCCAGGCTACAAAGTTTCAGTTGTAGAAGATAAATAAATCCCCCATATACCACAGCTTCTGCTTGGGTCACTGAGGGGCGTGGCCAACCTGCAAACCACCACAGGCCCTCCCCCAGGCTGCCCCTCACCCCAAGGAAATCCCCACTCTTATCCTAGACACCCTTCAGGGAAAACCAACTGGTCCCTATCCATGTACCAGGCCTCTATCCTATCTAATAAAAGAGTATCTAATCTGCATATGAACATCATTCCAACACATAAGATGGCTTGCCCTCATGTGGTCAAAGATCCTGCCCCCATGTGAACACAGCCTAAATGCCCATCAGCAGATGAGTGGATTAGAAAACTATGGTACATCTCCATAATGGAATACTATGCTGCTATAAAAAAAAAAGGAATTCTTACCATTTGCAGCAGCATGGATGGACCTGGAGAGCATTATGCTAAGTGAAATAAGCCAGTCAACGAAAGAAAAATACCACATGATCTCACTCATTTATGGAAAATAAAGAACATTATAGCCTGATGAATAAAAAGATAGGTACAGAGGCAGTAAAGCACCGAACAGACTGCCAAATTACAGCAGGAAGGCTGGGGAGTGTGGGGAGGGAGGGAAATAGACTTGTATGCATGTATATAAGCCCACCAATGTACACAAGACACTGGGCAAGAGGGTGGGATGGCGGCATGTGATAGGAGGTAGGAAGGCTGTGGGAAGGTCAGTGGGGGAAAAAGGAGATTATATATATATATACTGATATGTCTAATATTTTAAACAATAAAAAGGGAAAAAAGGACAAGAGATCATATATTTTATAATTCTATTTACATAAGACATCTAAAAAGGCAAATCTATTAAGACATTTTGGTGCATGGGACAGGAGATGGGAACAGAGATTAAGAGTAAATAAGCATCAACCCAGTATTATATGAAATGCTGAAGAATATTCTTTAAGAAGAGGAGGAAGAAGGAAAAGGTAAAGATAAAAAATTATGAATAACAATGTGACAATGAATACCTACCTATCAAGTGAATCTAAAAATCAAATGAATAAAAATCTAATGAACAGAACAGACTGGAGAATGTAATAGAGTCAGGAGCATGGAAATGGAGCAAACTGACAATTCTCGGGGGGAAGTAGTGTTGGGGGGTTGCAGGAAGAGATGGGACAAAGATCTTATATGCATGTATGCAGTACCCATGGACACAGACAGTGGGGTGGCAAGGGGGTGGGGTGGGAACTGGGTGGAGGGGAGCTATGAGGGACATCTGTAATAATTTGAACAATAAAGATTTTCTTAAAATAATTTAAAGAAGAGTAAATTGACATGATCTAATTGAGGTGATGAAAATGTTCCTTCCAAAACTGTTTAAAATGATGATTGCACAATTTGGTAAATTTGCTAAAAACTACTGAATTTTATACTTGAAATGGTGCATTATGTGACATGTAAAATACACTTTATCCTATCAAATGCAATCCTATAGGGTATCAAAAGGAAGACCAGGAAGGTCTTTTTTGAGGAATACAAGAATTGCTGAGGTTCAGGTAGCCTGTTGCAGTAATTATTAATTGCATTAATAACATAAGGAGAAAAAGCCATATGATCATATCAATAGATGTATAAAGGTTATTTGAGGAAAATTTTAGCAATCATTCTTAATATTAAAACTTTAAAGTAGAAAGGTAGAGAAGAAAACAACTTAAATATACTAGTAATAAAAGTGAGTTACTAAATGCTATAGCAAACTATTATCCTAAATAGTGAGACACTGAAGCAATATCAATTCAAATAAGAAACAAAAATACTCTATATTGTTCAATGGCATTATCATCAGAGAAATGCAAATTAAAACCACAATGCGATATTACCTTACACCTGTCAGAATGGCTGTTATCAATAATTCAGCAAACAGGTGTTGGCCAGGAGGTGGTGAAAAGGGAATTGTCCTGCACTGTTGGTGGGAATACAGATTGGGGCAGCCACTGAGGAAAGCATGTGGAGTTACCTCAAAACATTAAAAATGAAACAGACTTCTGGGAATTTATCTGAAGAAACCCAAAACACTGATTTGAAAGAATATATGTGCTCCTCTGTTCACTGCAGCATTATTTATCACTAGTGGCCTGGTGCACGAAATTGGTGCACATTAAAAAGGGGATTAATTAGAGGAAATAATTTAATATTGCTATTTGCCCTTTCTCTATAATAGAAGTGTCAGAGATGAAAGAAAATTAGTAAAATGTATATGAAAACCTTCCTCCTGTCAGAGTCCGGGGGACACCATGGGACCCAGAGTCAAGTCCCCCTCCCTAACTTCGCCTCAAAATCTCGTGAGATCCAGACCGATCTGACTACCTCCCACCCCCACTGGGCTAGCTCCAGACCCTGCCATTCCCACCCTTGTCAAGCCCTGCTGAGCAGGGGATGTAGCCTCAGGTCCCCTGGCCTAGTGCCAGGATGGGGGACGTGGCCTGAGGTCCCCCAGCCCAGACCAGGGGGAAGGCATGCCTTAAGATCCCCCATCAAGCCCTTCTAGGTGTGGGACATGGCCTGAGATCCCCTGTCAAGTCCTACCAGGTGGGGGTACACAGCCTCAGGTCACCCAGCTGAGCACTGGGAGGGGGGTGCAGTCTGAGGTCCCCTAGCCCAGCACCCCCTTCTGGTGCCAAGCTGGGGAACCTGAGGCTGTGCACCCCCCGCCTGGTGGGGCTTGATCGAGAGGGGGGTGCAGTCTGAGGTCCCCTAGCCCAGCACCAGGACTGGAAGTGCACCTTGAGGTGCCCTGTCATCTGCAAGGGGGTGGAGGAGGGCATAGCCTCAGGTCCCTGCTGATTGCTTGTTAAGGCTTCTTATGGGAACTTGGCCTCAGCTGTGTGTGTACCCATCTTTGTGACAGAGTGATGGTTAATTAGCATATCCCCTCTTTATTAGATAGGATAGCCAAGATTTGGAAGCAGCTCAAGTGTCTATCAGTAGATGAGTTGTTTAAAAAGGCTGTGGTACATTTACACAATTAAACACTTCTTGGCTGTAAAAAAAAGGGGTGGGGGGTGGGAATTGCCTGGCCAGTAGTTCAGTTGGTTGAGTGTCATTCTGCTGTACACCAAAAGTTGGGTTCAGCCATAACCGGTTTGGCTCAGTGGATAGAGCATCATCCTGCGGACTGAAAGGTCCCAAGTTTGATTCCGGTCAAGGGCCTGTACCTTGGTTTCTGGCACATCCCCAGTAGGACTTGTACAGGATGAAGCTGATCAATGTTGCTCTTTCATTGATGTTTCTAACTCTCTGTCTCTTTCCCTTCCTTCCTGTAAAACATCAATAATTTTTTTTAAAAAGTGGTTGGGTTCAATTCCCAATCAAGGCACAAACTCAGGTTGCAGATTCAGTATGTATAGGAGACAACCATTTGATATTTCTCTCTCCCTTCCTTTCTCTAAAAATCAATAAAAGCATATTCTAAAGTGAGGATTAAAAAAAAACAAGAAGGAAATCTTATCCTTTGCGATAAGATTATGCTAAGTGAAATAAGAAAGACAAGTACCATATGATTTCACTCATGTGGCATCTAATGAACTAAAAAGCAAAATAGAGACAATTAAAAAATAAAAAGCAGACTGACAGCTGAGGAGGAGAGAAGGCTGGTGGGGGGTGGAGGGATTGAGCAAAAGAAAAAAATTCATGGACACAGACAACAGTGTGGTGATTGCTGCGGGAAGGGAGATGGGAGGAAAATAATAAATAAACTTAATGCAGTTTCCATTAGAATTCCAACAGGGGCAGGATGATGGAGAGGAAATAGATAAATTTCTCTCAAGTTTATATGGAAAGTAAAGACTCCAAAAAAACTGAAATGAACAGTGAGGGTCGATTTATATCAGGTAATCAGACATGCTATAAAAACACTAAAAATATATGGTATTAGAATAGAAATAGATAAATCAGATCAATGGAACAGAATAAAGAATCAAAAAATAAATTGCATATATCCTGAGACTATTTATGAGAATGTAATATATGACCAAGGTTCAATTCAGTTGGAAATGATAGAGGTTATTTAACAAATGGTGTTCATACAGAACTGGATAGCCACCTGGAAGAAAATAAAAATATTTTTCAACTCATACTCTGTTTAGAAATTCACTTTTTAAAAAGTAGGGTGTATGCATTTACATAAAACTACATAAGTAAAAAAGTAGGATTCAATGACTCACAAAGGATTTTAATTATTTTAGAACCAATTAGAGTTCTTTGCCTCTTAAGAAGTTGGTAAGTTTGTTTTTGCTGTTGTTTAAAGATTGTTTTGAGAGGACAGATAAATGCAGTTTAATTAGTCAACTTATAATTATTCCTCTTCAGTTAAAAATGATTTATAATTAAGGAAGTAAAATTTTTATTGTAGAAAATCTGGAAAATATAGGAAAGTCATGAAGAAAAGAATATTATTAAAAAGGCACCAGTTTCCCTACTATCCAGAGATAAACACTATTAAGATTTGAGAGCATACCATGTATACCTTACAGGTTTTTTCTCAATGAAATTTAAAATATGAATTTTTTAAATGTTGCATTTTTTACTTAAAAATAGGTGTCCAGACTTGGATTTTTTAAAAGTGAGATCATTTCCATTTGTGAATTATATAGTTTATTCTATTACCCTTCCTGTTTTCTTGTTCATTCAGTTTACATAAAATTTTTTTTCTAGTTCCTGGCAGACATGGAAAATAATGCACTTTTTCGAGATGATATAGAATGTCAGAAACTAATTATGGAAGCAATGAAGTATCATTTATTACCAGAGAGACGACCCATGTTACAAAGTCCTCGGACAAAACCTAGGAAGTCAACTGTTGGTACATTATTTGCGGTTGGAGGAATGGATTCAACGAAAGGTATTAAACAATCTTTTATTTGTGGAAAAATGAATTTTAATTAGTGATAAATATGGCCAAGGATCTCTTTGGGAAAATGGCTGGCTCTAACATTGGGGTAGAAAAAGTACAAGATAAACCTAGAACGTCTTGTAGAACAAATACATAATGTAGTTAAAAGATTACAAACTATTAAATCAATAACTGTTCATGTCCACACTGATTCACATCAAGAAGGGTGAAGGAAAGCTCCTCCTTATAATAGAATGCCAACTAATAAATGTGGAAGCAAAGATGGGATTAGAAAAATCACCACATGGCAATAATAACTAATTCAGTCAAAGTCATTAATGGATGCTGAGACTAGTAGGTGAAAGTTTAAGAACAGGCTATTTAGTCTCTTATTAGTTTCAAAGGGCAAAATAGTCTCTTTACAGTGGACAGACCTGGCACATCACCTTAACCAAGTAAAGCACAGGTCATATAGCCAGTAATGAGACTAACCGGCAGCATGTGCATTTTATAAGATGCATAGAGAAGAACTGAGCTGCACCTCTGTGGTATTCTTGCAAAAAGTGTATAATTTGAATTTGTTCATAAGGAAAAGACAAACAAATTCATATTGAGGGGCATGCTACAAAATAACTTGTCTGTCGCTAGTATTCCAAAATATCCATGTAAAAAAATACAGAAGAGATTTAGGAATTGTTTCAGATTATGAGAGACTAAGGAGACATGACACCTATATACTTGTTTCCCCAAAAGTAAGACATCCCCCGAAAATAAGACCTACTTTCAGTTTTGCCTCTCACTGTAATATAAGGTATCCCTTCCAAAAATAAGACCTCCCTGATAATAAGGCCTCCCCCGAACAGAAGGCCTCCCCGGAATATAAGGCCCTCAAAGCTCCTGTAAGACTTCTGATTTAAAAAGACCTCGCACTGCTCCGGCTTCGCTGCTACCTATCAGTGAGCTGGTTTGTAATGACAACTACTACCATACCATATACAGGTAATAAATTTCCTTTTTTTTTTTTTTTTTTTTTGTTCAATAATAAATGTGTACCGTATTCTTCTTCATGGAAAAATAAGACATCCCCTGAAAATAAGACCTAGCGCATCTTTGGGAGCAAAAATTAACATAAGACACTGTCTTAATTTCGGGGAAACAGGGTATGCATATAATGCATCATCATCTTGGATTTTCTTTTGCTATAAAGGACATAATTGGGGCAAATGAGCAAAGTCCAAATAAGACCTGTAGATTAGATAACAGCATTATATAAATGTTAATTTCCAGATTTTGGTGATTGTGTTATGGTTTTGTAAGCTAATTAATTTCTTGTTTGGAGGAAGATATACTGATGTATTTAGAGGTACAGGGGCATCATTTCTGCAATTTACTCTTATACAGTTCGGGGAGAAAACATACAGAGAAAGAAAATATAGTAAAACATACACATTTGGGAAATCTGGCACAAGGACATCTGGGAATTCTTTGGATCATCCTTGCAACAGTTGTTATTAATAGTCATAGTGATAGATAAACACCATATATACTGCCTACCCGGTGCCAGGTATTTTGCTAGGAGCTTTCTCTGTATTATCTTGCAGAACACATTAATCTCTTCCTCTGAATTCTGACCATCTGCAATCCCCTGACAATGCGGTCTCTGACTGGTTACCTCTCTAGTCTCAGCTCATTCTACTTCTTCCCTCCCTCCTTCTGCCCAGTCCCATTGGCCTCCTTGTCCAGCTCAGTGCCAAACATTATCCCATGTTGGGATTACTGCATTAGCTGTTCCCTGTCATGGATGCTCTGTGCCTTGATACTGGGGTGTCTAGCAGAAATTACTCACTCGGATCTCTTTTCAAATGTCAGTTACCAAAGGGGACTTGTCTGAGCATTCAGTACAACCTCCTATCCATCACTTTCTAATACTTTGCTTACCACTT
Organism: Lasiurus borealis; assembly: GCA_004026805.1. Lineage (NCBI taxonomy): Eukaryota > Metazoa > Chordata > Mammalia > Chiroptera > Vespertilionidae > Lasiurus > Lasiurus borealis. Next base: position 8,273 of record PVJN01021883.1, read on the forward strand.
TCTATCTCTTCAGTCTGCTTCATGTTTCTTCATAGCAGCTGATACATTTGTTTATGGTCTGTCTACCTCTTCTCTCCAGGTAAGCTCCAGAACAGCAAGGATTTTGTTGTGTTCACTAATACATTCCCAGAGCCTAGAACAGTGCCTTGCACATAAACAGCATCAATAAGTATTTGTCTAATGAATGAAGGTTGTCCTCCGCCACCTCTTGAATTACTTGTATGGCAGCTAACACACTTGATGCATTAATCATGTCTAAAGGTTTCTCTTCTATGTAACATCTCTATGAACTCTGATAATAAGTCTTATATTGTTATTTAACAATATATGGAAGCAAAGATAGATATAGATACATATATATAGGTATTATTCCATACAACATATAGCAAAGTGCTATTATGTACAGATGCTCAAGTTCTAAATAGAGGTTTGATGGATACATAGTATAAAAATACATAAAGTAAGATAACTGATTAGAGTTATAGTATAAATAGTTGAAAATTTTTGTAGAGCTCTACAGTCCACATACAAATACTGAGTATTAAATATCTGCTGTGCCCTAGTTGTTTTTTGTTGTTTTTTTTCAGTGGATAGAGTATCGGCCTGCAGACTGAAGGTTCCTGGGTTCAATTCCTTTCAAGGGCACATGCCTGGGTTGTGGACTCAATCCCCAGTGTGGGGCATGCAGGAGGCAGCCAACCAATGATTCTCTCTTATCATTGATGTTTTTATCTCTCTCTCTCCCTTCCCTTCCTCTCTAAAATCAATAAAAATAAACTAAAAAGAAGTGTGTGTGTGTGTGTGTGTGTGTGTGTTTGTGTGTGTGTGTGTGTGTGTGTGTGTATGCCTGTTACTAGTACTTAGCTTTGTAATCATTCCTAGCACTGCTTGTTCCCCTCCATCTTTCCCTCTCTTTTTCAAGCCTTTACCTGTTATCTCTTTATTAATTACTAGTGGCCCGATGCGCAAAATTCGTGCATGGGGGATGGCCCATCCTGCACCCTCTGCAATCTGGGACCCCTTGAAGGATGTCCTACTGCCAGTTTACAGGGATCAGACCTAAACCAGCAGTAGGACATCCCTTTCACAATCCAGGACTATTGGCTCCAGCCGCTCACCTGCCTGTCTGCCTGTCTGATTGCCCCTAACCACTCTGCCTGCCATCCCATCCTGGCCTGATCACCTCCCCCACAAGGTCCCAGCCCCTCCTTTTTTCCTTTTCTTTTTTTTTTCAATGCCTTGAGCAGAGGCCAGGGCCAACCAGGATGGGAAGTTTGGCTTCCTCCATTGCCGGGACAACCCTAGCCTCCTGCTTACTCCAGCTCCCTGGCTGGCCACCATCTTGGTTGAGTTAATTTGCATACTTGCTCCTGATTGGCTTGTGGGCGTGGCTTGTGGAGGTAGTGGAGTGCTGGTTAATTTGCATGTTTCTCTTTCATTAGTGTAAATGCTCTCTATACTTTATTTTTATAATTCTACCTTGTATAAAATGTACTGTTTTATGTTCAACTTTCACCACAAACTTTGTGTGTTCAAATCTTCTCTGAACGTGTCTCCCAGACTTGAAAACTTGGATTCATACTTCAGTTTTCCTCCGTGGACACCAACTCTGGTGTCTATTCATTTAAGAAGATAGGCATTTGTTGGAAGGTTATTGAGAAATAGGCAGGAACTATACCCACTGTCCCTTTATAAATCCTGCTTTCAATTTTAAATCCCAGGTACAAGCATCCATTTGACTACATTTAGCTCAGTCTTTAGTCCTAAACTTCCAAGGGCAAAGACAATGTATATCTGTCTTTTTAGCTTTCTGGGAGATGGATTCCAGCCTCTCATCAAGGCTCAAATATACCGTGTTCCCCAAGCGTGAGAATAGGACTCAGACTCTAAGTACCCAGAGAAAACAATATATATCTACTGTCACCCCACGCCCCCAGTCACCAAGTGACTCCTTCCAAATGGGTCTTATTCTTCCACATTTCAGTTACTATCTTTCTAATTCCAGCTAGCCTCCTGTAAGCCCACATATTTTGGCCATGTTAATTTATGTTGTTCATGTGTGCCAGGCATTATTCTGTATCATTTTATCTTCATAGCAACTTTCAGAGCTGAATGTTATTATTAAACTCTTCTGTAGATAAGGATATGGAGAGAAAACTTCAAACAGTACTCTCTGCTTCATTAACTCTTCTATTAACATGCCATTTTCCAACTCATAAGCTCCAGCAATTTTCATTTCTTCTCACAAAAAGTATAAATTTCTTACTAGATTTCAGGGCTTACCATAATCTGGCCCTTGTGGTTTGACCAACATTACTTCTGAGGTTTTCTTAATAATACCCTGACCTTCCATCCTATTCAAGCTGTCTTCCTGGGCCTTACCTTATTCTTAATAAAGAAAAGCTTTTCATGTTAGTTGAGTAATAGTCTGCTCATTGGGTTCTTGATCCATCATGTGTTTGTTTAATAGAGTCCAACAAATAAACTGGAAATAGTTCTAAATAGCCACTAGAAAAATGTTGTATTTGTGCCTATTTTTAAAAGTTAATTCTTTGGTATAAATTAGGGAAGTTCTAAACTTTTATGTAGAATTTTGCAGTTGTTAGAATTTTCTTATGCTTTGAGATATATATTTAAGATACATGTTTCAGATAGTGTTTTAAGACTCTGTAAAATTATGTTTGATATTAGCAAAAGAATTTTTGTTACCAACTTATAAGACTATTATATTGGTTAATGAACTAGGTACAAAAAATAAGTTAAAATCAAAATGAAATAAATATTTATTAAATCCATTAGCAAGGAAAATACATTAATGAAGGAATAGTTTTAAGATCAAATTTAAAGTGATGCATCAAGTATACCGTTACATAAAATAATCTGAGTGTATGAGTAAAATCTCCTTATAGCTAAAAATTAGAAAGAAAGACTATTCAGCCCTAGTCATTTTGGCTCAGTGGATAGAGCATCAGCCTGTGGCCTGAAGGGTCCTGGGTTTGATTTCAGTCAAAGGCATGTACCTCAGTTGCAGGCTTTCCCTGGCCCAGGCCCCGATTCAGGACACGTGCAGGAGGCAACCAATCAATGTGTTTCTCTCACATCAATATTTCTCTCTGTTTTTCCCTCTCTCTTACACTCTCTTTAAAAATAAATGGAAAAATATCCTCAGGTAAAGTTTTTTTTAAAAGACTTCAAATGCAAAAGTACTTTTGAACAGCTACTATGTACAAGGGAATCTATTTTATGGCCCTCTGAAAATATAGAGATGGAAAAAGTCTTGGTATTTATTTAAAATAACCTAAAATTTTTATAGAGTGAGTAAAAAATAATGAAAACTACAATATTGAGAAAGTTTGATAACACATGTATAATAAAACTATTTCTAAATTTTAGGAAATTATCAATAATCTCCTAAATGCAATAAATTCATTAGGATACATGTTTGTCTTGACTGGTATCCTATAAGAATAGCACTGATTGCATGTTATATTCAAACCGTAGAAGAGGGGAGTAAAGTAGACACTAACTAAACTTTGTAACTGAGGGTGGGTTTTTCTAGAAGTGTGGGCTTTTTTCCCCCTTACCTCCACTGGTCTCACTTCATAAATACAACATGAGTTCTTCGACTCCTCCAATTCTTGCAAAAATGTAGACACCATCAAATAGTTACTTCCTAAACTTCCCACACTCGGTTCCCAAAGCACACGATCTATACTTACGCTCTCGGCCTCCCTGGTTGCCATAGAATGTGTGTCCTCTCACTCCTCCTGTGAAACCAGCCCTCACCTGTGCTCCGATACCATCCTTTCCTGCCTCTCAGGATCTCGTCATCTCCTGTATCTTCAGCTTCTCGCCTTATAACTACATCCTTCCCATTACCTTTTAAACAAACTCAGGTTTTTCCAATTTTAAAAGCAAAGCTAGACAAAACCTCCTTCAACCCATCTCGTAATTTCTATCTTTCTCTCCTCTTTATAGCCAAACGTCTCCGAAGAATCATGTGTGTTCACTGTCTCCATTTCCTCACCTCCAACTCACCTCCCAATCCTCTTAACCACTCAAATAAGGGACTCTCTTTAAAGTCACCAGTAATACTGTTTAGTTTTCATCTTATTTGGCCCTCTCAGTAGCATTTGATACTGTTCATAGTCCTCCCTGCTATAACCTTTTTTCCCTTTGACTTCCATGACACTAAACTACCCAGGTTTTCCTCCCACTTCTAGCTTTCAGCCTTCTTTGACAAATAATTTTCTTTTACTTGATCTTTTAATACCAGAGCATAATATATGCCCTGGAGAATAAATAGTAGGAGATGTATGTCCTGGTGAATGCCCTGGGGAATATTAGCAGACAGAGTCAGAGATATAAGCAGGAATATAATAAAAGTATTATTGTCAATGCTAACAAAATTATACTTTTATCTGTATAATGTCATAAAATACTCCATCATGGTGAAATTTTTATTTATGTAATTTTATGTATTACCATTAAGGAGCAACGAGCATTGAAAAGTATGATCTCCGTACCAATATGTGGACTCCTGTAGCAAATATGAACGGGAGGAGACTGCAGTTTGGTGTTGCCGTGTTAGATGACAAACTGTACGTGGTTGGAGGGAGAGATGGACTGAAGACTTTGAATACTGTAGAATGCTACAACCCCAAAACAAAAACTTGGAGTGTGATGCCTCCTATGTCCACACATAGGCACGGCCTTGGTGAGTATCACTGCAGATTTGTTCCTAAGTAGGATTAGGCATCCAGGCATATTTACATTCTGTATCAGCCAGAGCAAGACCAGTGTGGCAGCTGCAGAGTCAGAAGAGGTCACCAAGCATGTACATAAATGTACATGTGCAACTAATACAAATAAAAGCATGAATATTTTATTTTATTTTTAATTTAATAAACCTTTATTGTTCAGATTATTACAATTGTTCCTCTTTTTTCCCCCATACCTCTCCTCCACCGGTTCTCACCAACCCTCTGCCCTTACTCCTCCCCTCACTGTCCTCATCCATAGGTGTACGATTTTTGTCCAGGCTCTTTCTGCACCCCCATACTCCTTTCCCCCTGAGAATTCAGTCCAGTCCCTTTCTATTATATTCACCAGTTTATTCTGTTCTATTATATTCACCAGTTTATTCTGTTCATCAGATTTTTTATTCACTTGATTTTTAGATTTACTTGTTGATAGATTTATTTGTTCATAATGTTTATCTTTACTTTTTTCTTCTTCCTCTTCTTAAAAAATACCTTACAGCATTTCATATAATACTGATTTGGTGGTGATGAACTCCTTTAGTTTTTTCTTATCTGTGAAGCTCTTTATCCACCCTTCAATTCTGAATGATAGCTTTGCTGTGAAGAGAATCTTGGTTGTAGGTTCTTGCTATTCAGCACTTTGAAAATTTCTTGCCACTTCTGTCTGGCCTGCATAGTTTTTTTGAGAAATCAGCTGACAGTTGTATGGGTGCTCTGTTGTAGGTAACTAACTAGTTTTCTCTTGCTGCTTTTAATATTCTCTCTTTTGCTCTTGGCATTTTAATTATGGTGTGTGTTAGTGTGGTCCTCTTTGGATTCATTTTGTTTGGGGTTCTCTGCACTTCCTGGACTTGTAAGTCTATTTTTTACACCAGGTGGGGGAAGTTTTTAGTCATTATTTCCTCAAATAGGTTTTCAGTATCTTGCTCTCTCTCTTCTTCTGGCACCCCCATAATTCTGATGTTGGTACGCTTAAAGTTGTCCCAGAGGCTCCTTACACTATCTTCATATTTTTGGATTCTTGTTTCTTTTTGCTTTTCCAGTTGAGTTTTTTTGTGGGTTTTTTTTTTTTTTTTTTTTTTGCTTCTTTGTATTTAAAATCTTTAACTTGATTCCTGTGATCCTCTAGTCTGCTATTAGATCTCTGTATAATATTTTTTATTTTAGTCGGTGTATGCTTAATTTCTAGTTGGTCCTTTTTCATATCCTCGAGAGTCTTGCTAAATTTATTGGCCTTTTCTAGGAATTTCTTGAAAAACCTTATAACCATGGTTTTGAACTCTATATCCAGTCGTTTGCTTTCCTCCATTTCTTTCATTTGTGATCTGTTTCTTTTTCTCTGCATTTTTGCTGCTTTCCTAAGTTGATAGAGTGGCTTTGGGTGCTAGATATCCTATAGGACCCAGTGGCTCAGCCTCTCCAGTTACCTGAGGTGGACACTCTTGGTGCACCCTTTTGTGGGCTGTGTGCACAGTCTTGTTGTAGTTAATCCTTGAGTGTTGTTGGTATCACTGGGTGGAATTGACTTCCAAGCCAATTGGCTGTGAGGATCAGCCGTGTCTACACTGGGAGAACTTCTGTGCTGGAGACACCCTTAAGAGACAACACTTGCAAAAAAGCCTCTGTGCTCAGCTTGGATGGGGCGGAGTCTCAGGGTAGAGCAGACAGCATTGGTTTCCATCAGCCCTTTCCTAATAGGCCCCTGTGTGTCAGTGTCCCATGGTACTGAGAGAAAGCTGCCCTCGAGTTCTGCCTGCTGCCAGACAGTCCAATTTCTCCCCGAATGAGTCTAGGTTCCCAGAGTCTCACCTGGAACTGGAGTTCAGTGCAGTTGGGAACTTTTGTCTCCCTACCGCTTGAGAAAGCCAGCTGCAAACTCAGTTGCTAGTCCTCTCTGCATGCATGTCTCAGTACCTCTGCCTTGTACAATTCCTCTGAGTTTCAGTGTGCTTTTCTCTTTCCTTCTAATTGTAGAATTTCCAGGCAGCCATCTTTCCTCTGGTTCTGGATGATGTCCATTTTGTCTTTTAGTTGCAGTTTTGAAAAGTTGTGCAAAGCAGCAGTTTAGGTGTTTACCTATGCCACCATCTTGGTTTCTCCCTAAAGCATGAATATTTTAGTGTAGGATGATGTGCTGATGAGCCACCTTTTGACATGTGTATTTTGAATTGGCAACTAGTATTATCTAACCTAATTGAAATTCTTATTTAAACATCTTTAGCCTTATTGTGTTTTATTTATTAAGTACAAATGAATAAAACCCAGAAGAATTTAAAGAGGCACAGAGAAGGCAATGATAGAGTTTTTTTTTAATTTTGCACTCAATAATTCAGTGTTGGTCCTCAAAGTACTGCCTCTAAAACTTTTTAAAAATATATTTTTAGACATTTATTTATTTATTTTTGTTAATCTTAGTTCGAGGATATTTTTTCATTGATTTTTAGGTAGAGTGGAAGAGAGAGGGAAAGACAGAGAGAAGAACATCGATTGGTTGCCTCCTGCCTACACCTTGACCAGGACCTGGGCCTGGGCAGAGCCTGCAACCAAGATATGTGCCCTTGACCAGAATCAAACCTAGGAAGGACCCTTTGGTCAGCAGGCTGATGCTCTACCCACTGAGCCATGGACACTTTAAAACTTTTAAGACCAAAGCTATAGTGCTGTTTCTCCCCCTCACTCACCCACCTGTCTACCCGGAAGAGCTGTGATGTCTATATCATAAATTTTTGCTTACATTTGCATGTTTAAAATTCATTGTACTTACATCTCAATTAAAACATGATTTTTAAGTCATTCTTGTCTTGTAGGTGTGGCTGTATTGGAAGGTCCCATGTATGCAGTTGGAGGGCATGATGGCTGGAGCTATCTGAACACGGTGGAAAGATGGGACCCTCAGGCGCGCCAGTGGAATTTTGTTGCCACTATGTCCACTCCCAGGAGCACAGTAGGTGTGGCAGTACTAAGTGGCAAGTAAGAAAATATTTAAAGTTCTCTTTAAAACAATAAACTAAATTTATTAAGCTAGTAGAAGCCAGGTTCCCTCAGCCTGGCCTGCACCCTTTGGCAGTCCAGAAGCCCTCAGGGGATGTCTGATTGCTGCAGAGGTAGGAGAGGTTGTGGGAGCATACTGACCACAAGGGGGGGCAGCTCCTGCATTGAGCATCTGCCCCCTGGTGATCAGTGCACATCATAGTGACTAGTTGTTCTACTGATTGGTTAATTTCCATATTAGCCTTTTATTATATAGTATATCATGTCCAACTTAAGAATATGCATAAGTAAATCACAAAAGAGAAATACTTCAAGTGAAGTAAAGTTATTTAAATAGTCTCTTTTATAAGAGTTCTGATATAAATATTTCAAGGTTAAGTTGAAGTGTGCAGCCTTAGTGTAGAAAGCCTTGCTACCATTTAGATGCAATAGTGCTTCACTCATCCCAAGAATAGTGTGTGCTTATTCATAAACCAGTTTTTTTCTAAGCTTGCTTTAACAAAGTTGCAATGTTTCACTATTTTTTAATATGTTTTTAATTAATTTTAGAGAGAAAGGGAGAGGAAGAGAGAGAGAAACATCAATGATGAGAGAGAATCATTGATCAGCTGCTTCCTGCATGTGTCCTACCAGGGATCAAGTCCAAAACCTGGGCACATGCCCTGATAAGGAATCAAACCATGATCTCATGTCTTATAGGTCTACACTCAACCACTGAGCCACTCTGTCTGGGCTGTTTTAACTATTTTGTTGGTGTCCATTTTCAGTATATATTCAGAATCTGGACAAATAGAAACTATGTTTTTAGTTTTCAAAAAAAGTACGTAGTTGATTGAAAAAATAAGTTATGCATCTTTAACACTCCTTTGAGATTTAGAACAAGTCACACAAGTCAGTCAGAAAAAATTAAGAACCATATGATTTCACTCCTATCTATAATAATAAAAGTATAATATGCTAATTAGACCAGGCGGGTGCCTGCCAGCATCAGAGAGAAGCCTGGGTCCCAGGTGCCTACGGGAAGCCGGTGCCAGCAGCTGGGGGAAGGAAGGCCTACTCTTCACATATTTCATGCATCAGTCTCCAGTGTAGGATATAAAACTGAAACTCATGAACACAAACAGCGGTGTGATGGTTGCCAAAGGAAAGGGGGTGGGAGAGAAAGAGGTCCTGATATAAGGTGGCAGGAAAAGATTTGACATTAGGTGGTGGGGACACAGTGCAATATACAGATCTTGTAGCATATAAAACCAAACATGAAACTCATGTTCACGCTGATCATTGTCACCCCAATAAATTTAGTAAAACAAAAAATTGGCAGGCTGGAGGGATCAATGGGGGAGAAAACAGGAACATATATAATACTTTCAATAATAAGGATTTTTTAACATCAAATAAAAATTTTAAAACAAAAGAACAAATCATTTCTCCATGCCTCATTTTTTTTGCATTTTAATTTCTTTATTGATTACTGTTTAATCTATAAAATAAAAAACTGAGATAAACTACTGCTTTGTTATTTTAATCTATTTTGCAATGCTTCCTCATGCAAAATATAGCTATCTCTTTAGGAAAGAACTGTTTCAATGTCTTATGAGTTTCGCTCTGTATCTTAAAAATTTCAAAGTGTTAAATTTTCCATTCTACCATGATTGACAGAAAGAAGCTTTATTTAGACTTTCAGTTGCTTGGCTACTTTTAAGCCACTGGCTGACAAATATTTTTGATAGTAGAATCTCTCTTTCAAATAAAATCTTACTAAAACCTCATTACTTAACACAAATGGAGGTTCAAATTTGCCCTAAGCTTATTTTAAATGTATTATAAGCTCGAGTTTATAATATTTATTTATTATAAATTTTAGTGTAGAAGACTAAAAGCTGTTGTAAAGAACACCCAGATTATTTGTCTTGTATTGGTTGTCCAAATGAAGAAAATCCTGATTCAAAAATAAGCCGAAAATAGTAACAGTTACTTTAACTACTAGAGCAATTTAATTGGAATCTCAGGAAACCTCAGTTAGATTTTTTTCTAAGTTTAATCTCAAACAGTATCTCTCAACCATTGACATTCTTTTTAAAATTATTTTTATTGATTTGAAAAAGAAAGAAGAGAAAGAGAGAGAGTTGCTTCTTGTATATGCTCTACCCATCCAGGGTCAAACATCAGCATTCTTGATCATAATTTTTAAAATTAAGGGAGACCTAATTTTAAAAGTCAGGAAAGGCCTAAATCTTACATTTTAAAATATTTAGTATGAGACTGTCACAATTTGACATACTATTTCTTTTTTTATTGTAATAGTTACTGTCATGGGAAAGAAAGATTCGTTCTGAATCTTCCACTTAATTAAGCAAGGTGATATTTTTGAAAATGAAAACTATATTTTAAAACTTAAATTTCAAATCAACCATTTTGAGACACCCTCAAGTCCTTCACAGAATGGTATTCTTAGAATACAGTTTGAAGACCATTGCTTGAGAGAATGATTCTTCACAAAGCGTTACTAATACAATTTAGTCCTTAATATTAGCATAGTATAAATGTTGTTTGTACATTTAATGTTTCCTAAAAACATCATTTTCTAAAAGAATGCAAATAGAGACAATTCATTATCCTCTCAAACATGTATACCATATTTACCATATGTAAAATACTGTTCAAAGTAATTTTAAAATGATCATTAATAATCCTCTGAGGCAGGGCTTCTAAATTTTATGGATGATGAAATTAGGCAGGTGGAAGTTAAATAACTTATCCACAATCATAACTGGTAAATGATAAGTGGCAGAACCAGGATTCAAACCCAGAGAGTCTGGGCTCAGAGTTCACTACAGCCCTTCTCACAGTGAAGATTCATGAATTCATTGTGAAGAGGGTAAGATGCCTTAAAGCTTCTTGTACATTGTGTGTATGTGTGTGTGTGTGTGTGTGTGTGTGCACGTGCGCATATGCATGTGTGCATGTTTATGTGTGTATACATGTATTTTTAATAGTCGGTATTTTCTACTTACTGATGTCTTCTAATATTCTGTGATAAATATTTAGATAATTATTCTATAAACTACTGGTTAAAGATTAGAATAGTTTAATATTAAGAACAGTGACACAAAAAAAGTAGTACTTCACAGATTACAAATTTTAACAGATTAAAGTTTCAAATAACTTGAAATTTCCATATTATAATATAGCTTAAACTTACAACTTGTAACAATTACTATAACCTTATTTTGATGTTTAAAATAGGATCATCTTTTTTAAAAAAATAATAGGATCATCTTATTTAAAAACTAGATTGAGTAACATAGTGAACTTTAAATTATGGATTAAAATGATGAAATCTGTCTTTAAAATATGTATATTATCCGAATGTAAATACTTAGAATTTTAGTGGGCAGAAACTTGGTACAGTTCAAATATTATTTCTTGAAAATAAAAATATAGTTTAAAATGTATAACCTTTAATAGTAGCAATGAACTGAATTTATTCTTCTTCTTTTATTTCTAACCCTCACTCAAGGTTATGTTTTGTATTGATTTGAGAGAGAAAGGAAGGTAGGGGAGAGAGATAGAGAAACATAAATGTGAGAGAGAAACATGGATTGGTTACCTCATATATGCCCCGACTAGTGATCAAACCTGAGACTTGCCAAGACCGGTTTGGCTCAGTGGATAGAGCGTCAGCTTGCGGACTGAAAGGTTCCGGGTTCGATTCCGGTCGGGGGCATGTACCTTGCTTGCGGGCACATCTCCACTGTGGGGTGTGCAGAAGGCGGCTGATCGATGTCTCTCTCTCATCGATGTTTCTGACTTTCTATCTCTCTCCCTTCCTCTCTGTAAAAAATCAATAAAATATATATTTTTTTTAAAAACCTGCAGACTTTTGGAGCATGGGATGATCCTCCAACCAACTAAGCCACCTGGTCATGGCATGAATTTATTACTCTTTCTTTAAAAACCCATAGAAAAATATCTATGAAGAACTACAAGTAAATAATAAGTACAAGATGAGTTTGCGCCTAATAAAAATATTAAAATTTTTAAATATTCAAAACATTTGAGCCCTACCCAGTTTGGCTCAGTGGATAGAGCATTGGCCTGCAGACTGAAGGGTGCCAGGTTCGATTCCAGTCAAGGGCACATACCCGGGGTTGCGGACTCGATCCCCAGTGGAGTTGTACAGGAGGTAACCAATCAATGACGCTCTGTCATCATTGATGTTTCTATCTCTCTCTCCCTCTAACTTTCTCTCTGAAATCAATAAAAGTATATTTAAAAAATAAATAAAAACATTTGATATATATTTAGAGTAAAAGATTTTCAAATTAGTACTGTATCTTTTTTTAAAATACATTTTATTGATTTTTTACAGAGAGGAAGGGAGAGGGATAGAGAGCTAGAAACATCAATAAGAGAGAAACATCGATCAGGTGCCTCCTGCACACCCCCTACTAGGGATGTGCTCGCAACCAAGGTACATGCCCCTGACCAAAATTGAACATGGGACCCTTCAGTCCGCAGGCCAACACTCCGTCCACTGAGCCAAACCACTCAGGGCTAGTACTGTATCTTAATTGAATTAAAGTTGACCAAGGCAGCATTTACATATTACATTTTCTATATTGTAAGACACATTTTAACGTCTCTAAAAATGCCATGCATCTTATAGCCAAAGGCGGCAAGATGGCAGTTGTGAAGCAGTTGCCATTGCTTTCACGTGAGTTTGGTATTCTTTTATATGTATACTTAGTGATATATTGAGATATAAAGATGTCACTTAATTGGTAACACATCATGTTTCTAATGGAACATAAGGATGTGAGGGTGATCTGGATGCGACATCTGTCACCCCATTGATCGCCGGGGTTGATTCAGCTAAGCGGTGTCCCCCTCCTCCCTTACCGATCCATGTGCATCCCTCTCGAAGCTGCGTGCTCAGTTGAAGAGGACGATCTTCCCCACAGAGGAGAGGACTGGTCTTCAGTCAAGGGTATATGAGTAGCTGCGCTCCCCTACTAGAACCTCCAAACAAGCTCTAATGGAACATAAATTGACAGTATGTCTTATATTCCACTAGAGGCCCGGTGCACAAAATTCATGCACGGGGATGGGGGTGTCCCTCAGCCCAGCCTCCACCCTCTCCAATCTAGGAACCCTCAAGGGATGTCTAACTGCCCGTTTAAACAAGCAGTTGGACATTCCTCTCACAATCCAGGACTACTGGCTCCCAACTGCTCGCCTACCTACTTTCCTGATTGCCTCTAACCATTTCTGCCTGCCACCCTGACCACCCCCTAACCACTCCCCTGCCAGCCTGATTGATGCCTAACTTCTCCCCTGCTGACCTGTTTGCCCCTAACTGCCTTCCCCTGCAGGCCTGGTCACCCCTAACTGCCCTCCCCTGCAGGCCTGATCCCCTCCACCCCCCGCAACTGCTCTCCCTTGCAGGCCAAGTCACTCCAACTTCCCTCCTCTGCCGGCCTAGTCACCTCCACTTGCCCTCCCCTGCAGCTTGATCACCCCCAACTGCCCTTCCTTGCAAGTTTGGTCCCTCCCAACTGCCCTCCCTTGCAGGCCTGGTCCCTCCCAACTGCCCTCCCCTGCTGGCCATCTTGTGTTCACATGGAGGCAGGATCTTTTGACCACATGGGGACAGCCATGTTGTGTGTTGGAGTGATGGTCAATCTGCATATTACTCTTATTAGATAGGATAGAGGCCTGGTGTGTGGGTGGGGGCCAGCTGGTTTGCCTGAAGGGTGTCCTGGATCAGGGTCGGGGTTCCCTTGGGGTGTGGGGCGGCCTGGGTGAGGGGTCTGTGGTGGTTTGCAGGCTGGCCACGCCCCCCAGCAACCCAAGCAGAGGCCCTGTTCTCTGGAATTTATTTATCTTCTACAATTGAAACTTTGTAGCCTGGAGCAAAGCCAAGCCTCCTGCTCCATTGTGGTGGCAGCCATTTCTGTTGGGGTTTATTCATCTTCTATAATTGAAATTTTGTATTCTTGAGTGGAGGACTGGGCCTGCCAGCATAGGCAGAAAGCTTGGCTTCCTCCATCTCCAGGAGTAACTCAAGACTCCTGCTTTCTCCAGTTCAGTGGCTGCCGACATTTTTGTTGGAGTTTATTTATCTTCTGTCAATGAAACTTTGTAGCATTGAGTGGAGGCCTGAGCCATCAAGAGCAAGCGGAAAGCTTGGCTTCCTCCATTAACAGGGAAACCCAAGCCTCCCTCCTGTTTTTCTTGGCTACAGCCATCTTGGTTGGGTTTATTTGCATATTTGCTCCTGATTGGCTGCTGTGCATGGCTGGTGGGTGTGGCTTGTGAGTGTGGTGGAGGCACAGTCAATTTGCATATTACTCTTTTATTAGATAGGATGGCACCTTAAGTTAATAGAAATACCATAAGAATAACCTTTTTGACAGTGTCGCATTGTTTCTTACATAGTATTCTGTTCATTCTTTTTACAGACTTTATGCAGTTGGTGGTCGGGATGGAAGTTCTTGCCTCAAGTCAGTAGAATGCTTTGATCCTCATACTAATAAGTGGACACTCTGTGCACAAATGTCTAAAAGGAGAGGGGGAGTAGGTGTAACCACCTGGAATGGATTGCTGTATGCTATCGGAGGGCACGATGCTCCCGCTTCCAACTTGACCTCCAGACTCTCAGACTGTGTGGAAAGGTAATTTCTTGTGCGGGAAAACTAGGAATAAAAAAATGCTTTATGCCTCAGATACTTTCAGAAAAATTTATAACTATTTAGCATCCACCACATGCAATTTTCCTTAGGAGCTTAGTAAATATTGAGTTGTCTGCTCTGCCATCTTTCATTCTACATCCTAACCACCTCCTCAGGTTTTTGTCTTATAATTTGCCTGCTTCAACTTTACCTTAGAATTGACTATATAATTTATTAATTGAATCGTAGGAAAAGCGTTTGTTGTATACCATTTTGTACTAGACACTAATAAAAAAAAGAAAAGGAACTCAATAAATTTCAGAGAAAATTAATTAGGGGCTAGAGCAGAAGTTTTCAACGTGGGGACATGCCTCACAGGGGAGCAATTTGATTTTTAAGGGGGTCAATTCAAGAATAAGTTATTAACAGTGAATTTTTTGCATTTCTTATGGTTCTAGGGGCCTCATATACAGTATATAAATATATATTATGACATATTTATGCATTTCAGTTTTCTGCTATGTGTTTTGAAACTTTATTTGCTATTTTTTCATATCACTTCATGTTATTTTTTAACAATTTCTTAGTGATTTCTTCCTCAGTGCTTCAACTGTCCTTTTGTTCTTTTTTCTCTTTCATGGACGCCATGTTCTTTGGAAGCTTGTTTAGACCAAGTTAATGGCCTTTAGGCTTCCACCACGTGAATAGGAGTTCACTCTTTGAATAATAAGAATTATATGTCATGGGAGAGGGGGAGCATCAGGGTTTTAGAGATGCTTAGGTTGGGCATGGCCAAGAAAAGGTTGGGAACCACTGGGCTAGAGGCTAATTAGGAAGTGAAGAGGAATGGGGCATTTCTAATACATTTTGATATAAAATACTATATAATAATAAAAGGCTCATGAGGCTTAAAAGCTTTAACAAGTCATCTAAACTGGCCTCCTGAAACTCAGTTGTGAAGAGCCTACCATCAGTGGAGGATTTGGACAGTAGTTCAGGCCCCATCTGTTACGTTCAGTCAAGTTCAAGGAATGGAGCAATTGAGTGGGTTTTGGAGGTAGAGTCAACAGGAGCATGTATGAGCACTCCAATGCAGAGCGGAATACAATTCATTGAGAAACTGAAAGGCAACTACTGTAGCCAGAGAACAGAGTGACGAAGAGAGAGTGGCAACAGAGAAGGGAGAGTGGAATGGAGGTAGGGGCAGGTCATGTAAAGTAATGAGGCCTTTTTAAGAATTTTGGATCTTTAAAGAGAAATGGGAAGTTAATATATATGTGCATGTTACTTAGTAAATTATAAATAACTAAAAGAAGAATAAAAAGTGAAAGATAGGTTTGTTGGTGACAATGATTGTTTTCTGTGAAATAATAAGCAGAGTTGGCTGGTGATCTTTTTGAGAAAGCAGGAATATTACGCCTGCATTTCACCTGTATTGGGAGAGACTAATTCGGACTACCCATGTTGCATGTTATAATCCAGGAGAGGAATGTGGAAGTTATTATACACTTTGCTCCATAAATTACCGCAGGCTCAATGGTGTACTGCATCCAGTGAAAAGTTACTCATAAAGGAATGTAAGTCATCTTAGCATTTATCTGCTCTTAGATAGACAGCTTTAGGTAATTCTAGTAAACATACTTCATGAAAGGAAGAAAAAGGTCCAAAAATGGACAGCTTCAATGATTGAGGTGGTGAGTCATCATATATAGATCTTCACATACTGATTTCCTCAAATTTTCAGTAGGTAACCTAAACCTTAAAGCAGTTTTCAGTATTGACCTTGACTCTTTTGAAAAGTTTAAGTGGAATGCATCTGCTAAGAGAATCTGTAATATTGTATGTTAAAAGTTTTTAGGCCGAAACCAGTTTGGCTCAGTGGATAGAGCGTCAGCCTGCGGACTGAAAGGTCCCAGGTTCGATTCCGGTCAAGGGCATGTACCTTGGTTGCGGGCACATCCCTAGTAGGGGGCGTGCAGGAGGCGGCTGATCGATGTCTCTCTCTCTCATCGATGTTTCTAATTCTCTATACCTCTCCGTTCCTCTCTGTAAAAAAATCAATAAAATATATTAAAAAAAAAACTTTTTAGGAAAATATTGATATTCTATTGATATTCTCTAAACTCTGTACAAATGCATTTTATATAGCAGATAAGACAAAAAGATAGGCTTAAAGAACAAAACTATTTTTACATAAAATATTGTGAGAACAATGTCAATTCCAGTTTTAAAATTTTCTTTCAGATATGATCCCAAAACAGATATGTGGACTGCAGTGGCATCTATGAGCATCAGCAGAGATGCGGTGGGGGTCTGTTTACTTGGAGATAAATTATATGCTGTTGGAGGGTATGATGGACAAACTTACCTTAATACAGTGGAGGCTTATGATCCCCAAACAAATGAGTGGACTCAGGTATGTCATTTCATTTTTCATTATTCCACTTACTCTGTGTTGTTTTTAAATTTTTTTTAACTTAATTATAGTTGGTATAGAGTCTTATGTTGGTTCTATTAGTTTCAGGTGTACAATGTAGTGATTTGACCTTACCATGTGGTCACCCTCCTGATTCTAGTAATCATCTGTCACACAATATTATTGACTGTATTCCCTTTTCTTTTTCATCTATCTCCTCACCCCATCCCTTCTGGTAACTAACCATTCTTTTGCTTTCTGTTTATCTGAGTCTGTTTTTGTTTTGTTATTTGCTTGTTTTGTTTTGTCTTTAGATGCCGTATATAAGTGAAATCATACAGTATTTGTCTTTCTCTGCCTGATTTATTTCACTTAGTATAATATCCTCTACATTAGGAGTCGCCAACCTTTCAGACCTCACAGACCACCAGTGGTCCGCAGACCACCAATTGGCGACCGCTGCTCTAAATTCACCTGTGTTGTCACAAATAGCAAGGTGTCATTCTCTTTTATTGTTGCATAATATTCCAAAGTGTACATATATCCCGCATCTTCCCTATCCAGTCACCTATCAGCAGACACTTAGGTTGCCTTCATATCTTGGTTGTTGTAAATAATGCTGTGACGAACATAGGGCTGCATCTAACTTTTCAAAGTTAGTCTTCTTAGTTGTTCTTTATAATTATACAGAAGTGGAATTGCTGGGTCATATAATATGTCTATTTTTAGTTTTCTGAGGTATGTTCATACTGTTTCCATATAGCCTACATCAGTTTGCAGTCTCATTAACTCTGCACAATAATATATTTGAAAAAGGTTGATATCCAAAATATATAAGTAACTCATACAACTCAATAACAAAAAAATAAACAATCCATTGAAAAATGGGCAGAGAACATGAAAAGACACTTCTCCAAAGATAGCCAACAGGCATGAAAAAATGATCCATATCACTAATCATCACGGAAATGCAAATCAAAATCACAATGAGAACTACCTTACACTAGTCAGAATGGCTATTATCAGAAAGTCGGCAAATAACATAGTTGGTGAGGATGCGGAGAAAAGGAGAACCTGGTGTACTTACACTATTTTTGTTAAAACAATTTTTTTACTAAAATAGATCCTCTCAATTTTTTGGAGACTTATGATCCTCAGACAAAAGAGTATCAAAATATATACCCTGAACATGATAAAGTCATCGCTTAATTAAGTATAAAAAACAAGAGGGACTCATTAATCTTATAACATAATTAAAGTCAAAAAGTACCTTTAAAGTGTAAGTTAATACTACTCAGACAAATTATTGTTAGTTGGTATGCCACCATTTGCTTGCTGGGAAGTGGTGAGATGTTCTAGCATTGCTAGAGCTGTCAGTTCTACAATCAGGCGATGAGAAAGAGAAAGGGAGGGGAGATTGTGGAAAATAAAGAGGGTCATCGGAAAAATCTGAGCCGCTTACCCATACGTGGCCAATAATTTTTAATTACTCAAGCCACAGACATTTGGGAGCAGATCAAATGGCTGGTCATAACCTAATTAGTTAAGATGGTAATCCTAAATCACATGAACAAGTAAAACACTTGACCTGCAAATTATAGCAAGAGTTCCAAATGGCCGAAACCGGTTTGGCTCAGTGGATAGAGCGTCGGCCTAAGGACTGAAAGGTCCCAGGTGCGTGGGGCGTGCAGGACGAGGCTGATTGATGTCTCTCTCTCTTCAATGTTTCTAACTCTATTCCTCTCCCTTCCTCTCTGTAAAAAATCAACAAAATATATATATTTTTTTAAAAAGAGTTCCAAACGTGTTTGTTTCTGGGAGAGCCTAGCACTTTTGAGATTTTTTTTTTTTCATCGTCACTAAAATCAGAATTGGGAATTTTGTGCCCCAATTCAGTATCTGGTTACATAAAAGACATTCATATGTTTAATTGAGCCAAAGTTGTTGTTGTTTTATTTGTTTGTTTTTTTACAAGAAGCAATGATAAGTACTATTAAGAAAACAAAACTTACGAGAATCAGACTGTCATAAAACTTAACTACTTAGGTAGAAAAGGTCTGCATGTGTAAGGAGACCCCACACAGAGAGAGGTGGTATGAAGAGAGAGGTGATATGAAGAGTCCCATGTATAGGCAGTGAGTAGTTATAGAAAACCAAAGAGAAAAAGAAAATGGTGGTTGAGAGGGCTTCAGTGAGAAAGAAGTTGGATTTGAGCTGGATCCAACTCAAAAATTAGAAAGGAAGGGGAAATTGTGTGAGAAAATAGGAAAGAAATGTCACCAAACAGAAATATGTGGGCTCTATATGAAGTGTGGCTGGTGAGAAGAATAGGAGTTCTTATTGGAGAGGAAGGTTGGGATCAGGATGGAGGTCCATGAAGGTCAAGATAAAGAGTTTGAGCATGAGAAGTCAATGGAGACTTTTAACCAAGAAAGTGATACAATAATAAAAAGTTCGCCTGGCAGTAGATGGGGACTGGTTAAGTTGGGTTAGGAAAGAAGGGAAGGCTTGAGTTAGGGCTTCAGAATTCCATTGGAAATGATGTGATTACCTCCCATCAGCCTTCCACCTTGACAGAAGTAGTGTGAATGTTAGCCATGAAACCCAAAATGGGATAGAAGAATATCTTTCTCTGAAACATGTTTGATTTAAACCCTTGGGCCAGTTATAAGGAAATCTATTGGCCAGCATTTGAGGCTTATTACTGCAGATAATTAATACTTTATGCTGAATCATTCTATATCAAAATTAATAATCTATGACCACATAGCTATTTTATGTGCATGCCTCCTCTATCACTATTTCACAGCACGTAGGTGTGAACTTATAACCATGGTATCTGAAAAATAAATGTTTCATTCAGCGTTCCAACAAAAGGACAAGAAGACATTTGTACAGGGAATGAAATGAGATTACAAAATCTTAAGCTGTCACTCACCCTACCACCAGCCTTAACCCAAAGCAGGAGGTGCCTGCATTGTATTTAATAAATTCTCTAAGCTAAACTCCCTAGCTGGTTGTCATGACAACATATACCATTCACAGTGTAGAGTTTTAGTGTCTTGGTAGTTTTGAGAAAAACTGCTAATTACAAACAGATGCTTTGATTTTAATGACTTAGAAGTCACTCCTAGAATACTGTAAGTGGATATGGTTTTAAAATAGATTATTTGTTCAAGGAGATATAACAGTGATCAAAACAACTAATTCAGATGGAGAATAGCTGAGAAGTCTCTTACAATTGAAGTCTGTTTTCTTAAAATCCACTAATTTATACAAACTCTTTATATTAGTTCTTTATATTAGTCACTCCCAAATGCTAATGTTTTATTTTTCTTAGGTCAAACGCATAGATTCTTACTATTGTCAAAGTAGTTCTTTGACAACTATTCTTTCCACATTTTTGTTCCCACTATTAATTTTCTAGTGTTTAGGATACAGTTCATTAAAAAAAAGACAGCCTGGCTGGTGTGGCTCATTGATTGAGCCTCAACCCATTCACCAAGAGGTTGCCAGTTTGATTCTGGTCAGGCAGGGCACATGCCCAAGTTTTGGGCTTGATCTCCTATAGTAGGTTTGCGGGAGGCCGCCAATCAATGTTCCTCTCTCATTGATGTTTCTCTCTGTCCCTTTTCCTTCCTCTCTCTCTAAAATCAATGAAAACAAAAAAATAATAATAATAAAATAAGGACATTTTTAAAAGGACAATAAGTGAAAAATTTAAGAGCTGTTCCTTATCTATAAGCAGTTTATATTCCTTCACCTAGCACTCACACTTCTATCTCACTGTCACAGAGTTCATTCATCAGGTTTGTTTCCAATACTAGGGAGTTGAATGAAAATCAGATAGAATGGGTTTAGACTTTTCAGCCATGCATACAGAAAGCAGTCATTATATGGGAAGTTACAGGTTTTTTTCTGGAGTAAGCAGATCCTAGGCATGCAGTGTATTGTGTGTATTCTCTGAGATAATCCTTCTCCTACTGGGCCCCTCTAGATAGTACTTGATATTTTCTCCATATTGGTCATACAGTTGCTTTTAAGTATTCAGCATTTTTTCACAATACGTATCAGCATTTCCTCGCATCCATATTGTACACCATTTTGCCCAAAACATCGAACTTCATGTAGAATAATTCCTCAGCTATAAAAACGCCTTTTCACAATATATATATATATATATATATAATGATTCAATATTATATATATATATATAATATATGTATATAATGATTCAATATTATATATATATATATAATTATGTTGTACACCTGCAACTAATATAATATGTCAATTATATCTCAATTAATAAAAGAAAAAAATCACCTTTAAAGAGAAGTGAATAATAACATAATCATGTGATGTTCTCAAATGATGTGGGATGTCTACGAAAGTTTCACATCAGGAGGGGGTTTTGGAGGGGAAGGAACCAGCCCAGCATTAGGCTTGGGGCAGCAGCCTTTTGCCAAGGGGTATGGACTATAGTCTAGTATTATCAACATTTTTACCTTCACACCCAAAACATATGTCTTTTTGTTTCTTTTCAGGTTGCTCCATTGTGCCTAGGAAGAGCTGGGGCTTGCGTTGTGACTGTAAAATTATAATTTAGCGCTTTGGTTTCTAAATTAAGATATCCTCTTTTATGAATTTGGTATATTTATCCTACTATGAATGGATACATTTTTAGGAAATTTGCTATACCACATTCCTGGGCACAAAGTGCCTGACCTCAAAGTGAAGATATTTTTAAAAAGGGAGGATGAACCAAAATCATATACCTGCATTTCTTAGTAAATCAAAAGTAAGACTGGTAGGTTATGAACATATGTTCCTCATATGAAATACAAGAACAAACACACTACTCCTAAACACAACACAAGTGTTAATTGGAAATTTCATTTCTTAATTATCAAGCACATTTTATTCACATTATCCAGATTTCTTTTATTAGAGTGCAAATGGACCAGATAAAATTTGTAACCTTTTTCTTTGTAACTTTATTATATATGAGTTGTAATAATTTTTATTTGTTTCCTTGTTTAACCATAACCACTCTTTTAATGATATACTAAAGAGTATGCTGTTTAGTGTTTTGTTTGTTTGTTTGTTTCAGAAATAGTTGTAATATATGTGCTTTGGTTATGGATTTTATTTCTAAAATAAGAAAAACATTAAAAAGTTAAAGTAATAATGACCAAATAAACACTTGATAAATTTAATACTTAAATATCCATCCTATTATATTTAGATTCAACAAGAAGTTTATGTTACGATATTCTCAGATTGGAATTAAAATATGGTGTTCTACATTAAATTTAAGATATGCAAATTTATGTAAAGAAAAGAAATGTTATATAACCTATAAGGTTCTTTCACCTAACAAGTATTTAACTATATGAATTTGTTTTCTTTTATAAAAGATGTTTTTATCCCGCTGTGCTTCTTTGTAATCAGTTTGGGGGGAATGGGATTATTGAATGTTTGAAAAATAAGTTTAAAGTGTTTATTACTCAAAGTTTTATACATTTGTAAACTCTAATTACATATGTGGATGTTAATACTCTCAGTGAATTGCTTATTGTTTGCAAAAATGCACTGGGCAGTAACATTTTATGATAAATCCTTTAAGGTATAAGTCATTAATTTATATCCTAATATAAATGAGTATAATCTAAATGTCCATATTTTAAAATACAATGTTGTGGTTAATGTGTTTTTGCATTTTATATCAGGGTAACCTTTATTTTAGTTGCTTTCTTTATTAAAACAAATTTTTTTTTAGCTATTTTGAATGCTCATGCAATGTTTCCACATTGTTTCTAGAAATCAAGGAACTGAGTTCTTCTGTTTCCCCAAACAAATCCTGTAGTTATTTCACTTTTGTGTGGCTGCTAAGAAATTAGTGATAATGACAAACACATTAATATTTCATAAATTTATTATACTCTGAATATGAATTCGATTATTTTCCTGTGACAGTGAGATAGAAGTGGGAGTGCTAGGTGAAGGAATATATATTTAAGGAAGGGAGGGAAGAGGAAAAGGTATAAGAAACCAAACAAAATTTTTAAAAGCAGAAACATATCAATACATATCCCTTCTTGTGGAGGCTTAGACCTGTGATTTGACAGGAAGCACTTGTACGTGTACTTGTGATCATTCCTTAGAACACTGTTATCCACTCTCTGGTTCCCTGTGCCCACAGTGGAGCCAGACTCATTTCCCTCTCTCAAGGCCTTCTTTTCTTTTACAAATCACTACAACAGTTCCTTTGATTTTCTGTCCTCTCTGATGCAGTTTTGTAGTCAACAGAACCTGCTATCCTGGATACTAATAAAGAGAATCATATCTTTTCCAATGACAGAACATTTGCCAAATACTTCTTCCAATCTATGATCTTATAAATCTAGAGGAAAATATCTATCATCCAACATTGCTGCCTTGACTTTACTTTTAGTCTCTCCATTGAGATGTCTAATTGCTCTTTATTTTAACCCCAATTAATGACCACCATATGAAAAATAATATTTGCTAATAATTATTGAAAGCTTATTATGGACTGAGGACTTAGTTTTTGCATGTTTGAATGTACTGAGTCCTCACAGCAACCTTGTAAAGTAGATTCTATTCTTTTTACAGAAGAAGAAACAGAATTGGAGAGGTTAACCCCAAGATTATATATAGCAAGTAAGTGGCAGAGCAGGGTTTTAATACAGGCAGTCTGGCTCAGGAGTCCACACTCTTATCATTCCTATTTCTGGGTAGAAAAAGACACGCTTCATTTTATGTGGGGAAGCATTCATTTTAGTCAAAAGACAAATGAAGTATATGCTTTTAAGAAATAAATTTTATACCAGTAACACTCCTATCAGAGATTTTTGGTTCCTCAGTATTGGGAAGAGATTTTGCTTAAATATCTTACAGAATTCTGTATATATTTTGCTTTAGAAAAGTAAATGTAAGAAAGCATGACATTTCAAGTTTTATAAATATTACATAAATTGCATCGTATTTTGGATGACTGAACCTAAATAAACTTATTCATAAAAAATAAGCTTTATTGCCACCACATTAGATACTCTATGAAATAGGAAGATTTCTAGAAATGAACAAATTACCAAAACTGAGTGAAGAAATTAAAAAAATCTAAGCAGACCTATAATAATTAAAGAGATTGGGTCAATAATAAAAAATCTCCCAACAAAGAAAGTACAGAACCAGATGGGTTCACTATTGAAAACTATCAAACATCTAAAATATTGACACCAATTCTTCTTAAATTCTTAAAAAAAAAAAAAAAGGAAGTAACACTTCCTAATTTATTCTATAAGACCAGCATTACCTTGCTTCCAAACCAGACAAAGACAGATTATACACTATGACAAACTAAAATTTATTTCAGGAATACAGTGATGGTTCAACATACAAAAATCAATCAGTGTATATACCACATTAATAGAATGAAGGGAGCAACAAGGACAGTAATCTATATTCTATCTAATAAAATAGCAATATGCAAATTGACCATACCTCCACTATACCCACAAGCCAATCAGGAGCAAGTATGCAAATTAACCCAACCAAGATGGCTATAGCCACAGAAGAGAGCAGGAGGAAGGCTTGGGTTGCCCCCAGTAATGGAGGAAGCCAAGCTTTCCACACTCCCTGGCCGTCCCAGGCCTCCACTTAAGGCAACAAAGTTTCAATGGCTGCCGCCATGGAGAGAGCAGATGGCTTGGCTCCACTCCAAGCTACAAAGTTTCAGTTGTAGAAGATAAATAAATCCCAGATATCAGGGCCTCTGCTTGGGTTGCTGGGGGGCATGCCCAGCCTGCATCCACCACAGACCCCTCACCCAGGCTGCCCCACGCCCCAAGAGAACCTTGACCTGATCCAGGACACTCCAGGCAAACCAGCTGGCCCCCACCCATGCACCAGGCCTCTATCCTATCTAATAAGAGTAATATGTAGATTGACCATCACTCCAACAAATAACATGGCTGCCCCCATGAAGTCAAAAGATCCTGCCTCCATGTGAACACAAGATGGCCAGCAGGAGAGGGCAGTGGGAGGGACCAGGCCTGCAAGGAGGGCAGTTGTGGTAACCAGGCAGCAGGGGAGGGCAGATGGGAGGACCAGACTTGCAAGGAAGGGCAGTTGGGGGTGATAAAGTCTGCAGGGGAGGGCAGTTGGGGGTGACCAGGCTGGCAGAGGAGGGAAGTGACTTGGCCTGCAAGGGAGAACAGTTGGGGGGGACCAGGCCCACAGGAGAGGGCAGTTAGGGGTGCCCAGGCCTGCAGGGGAGGGCAGTTATGGGCAAACAGGCTGGCAGGGGAGCAGTTAGGCATCCATCAGGCTGGCAGGGGAGTGGTTAGGGGGTGATCAGGCTGGCAGGCAAAAGCGGTTAGGGACAATCAGGAAGGCAGGCAGGTGAGCAGTTGGGAGCTAGTAGTCCTGGATTGTGAGAGGGCTGTCCGACATTGGAGAGAGAGCAGGCTGGGCTGAAGGACACCCCCCCCCCAATGCACAAATTTCATGCACCAGGCTTCTAGTACTGTATAAATTGCCAGCAACCAGAATGTAGGAATGACTGGTCACTATGACAACCACTATAGCCAGCAAACTGGCCTAATCAGTATGGGGCTGGCCGGCCAACCTCCTGCAGCCTCTCCCCCCCCCGACCGGCCCACACTGGGTGGGAGAGTCTGATCAGGGTCCAGCTGTGGGCCAAATGCCCCCCCTCACTCCTACCCTCTGACCTGCCCACCCTACCATGATAGGCCTGCAGTCCCTCCCCAAGCCAGCTCTGCCATTGATTGCACCCCCCACCCAAATGCTGACCAACATCTTACAGCCACTCCCCGCAGCCAGCCTTGCCCCTTATTGGCCCCCACCATCCCTGATCAGCCTGCAGCCTCTCTCCCAGCCGGCCCCGCCTCTAATTGCCACTCCCACTCAAAGAGGGGGCAGGGCAA